>JAUCBJ010001961.1:0-17600 GCA_032718475.1 Nemertoderma westbladi | reverse complement strand
AAGGGTGGAAACTCCGGACGGAATCAAAGTCGCCTTGGTTACCTCTAAGGCACTGATAAACAACAAGTTGAAAGTTCCTCGAGCGGAGTTAAAGGCGGCTCTATACGCTACAGCCATCGGCCGGATTGTAACAGAACAGATCGACTATCCACTGGAGAAAACTGTCTATTGGACCGACGCTTTACTCGTGTTAGAGTATATAACCAATGAAGTCTGTCAGTTCAGCGTCTTCGTTACCAACAGAGTAGCCATTATACTCAGTCGCACAACGATGGATCAATGGAGACATTGCCCCGGAACGATTAATCCAGCAGACATCGCCTCCAGGGGAGCAACTCCACAAGAACTGGTAGATACTCCAGACTGGTTAGGTGGACCCGACTTCCTCTACAAAGAAGAAGAAGAATGGCCTCCTCATCTTACTACAGCAGAGATTAGACAGGCCAAGGGAGCGGAGAAAGTCAAACCTAAAACTCGGGCGAGTAAATCGAAGTTATTCAAACCCATGGTAGTTCTGTCTGTACTACATACTTCCGGAGACGACGCTTTGGATCAGAAACCCACAGCCACAAATAAACTTGTTGTGGAAATCCGTGAGAAGGATTGGAAATCTGGAACACCAGACGTCTCGCAAGGACTCTCACCTCTCCTGCAGAGAGCGATACATCACTACAGTTCCTGGAATCGGCTCTGTAAGGCCGTTACATATTTAAAAAGATGTTTTCACCATCACTACTCCGGGACGAAGACCAATAGTGATACCGCTCCACTGACATCGGTGCAGGTCCATGTTGGTAAAGATCTTCCTAAATATAAGATATCCGACAGGTTTCTGAAGGAGAAGATCAGTTATCAGGAGCATGAAGAAACCAACAAGCAGATGCTGAGACTCCTGCAATGCTATGAGGATTCCGATAAGTATTTCCTGTTGTTGCGAAATCCACAGATGCGCTTAAGGGATCGTTTCTCTAGCACAATGATAGATGGGTTGATACGTGTTGGAGGAAGATTAACGAATGCTCCATTATCCTTTGACACTAAGTTTCCCATACTCATTAGAAATCTTGAAATACAAGTCAAGATGATTGTAGACGTTCACAGCAAACTTTATCATGCTGGTAGAGAACGAGTTCTTAGCGAAATTCGAACTCGCTATTATTTTTATAATCCCCGTAGAGCTCTGAACCAAGTTCTTAGGAACTGCATACCCTGTAGGAAAGCATTCAGTAGGCCTTTAACACAGCGAGAGGCAGAATTACCTAGGGAACGAGTAAGCTTCTATGAACCACCTTTTACTAATACCAGTGTGGATTTATTTGGCCCTATTGAAGTATATCGTGCTAGGACTATAGTCAAGAGATGGTGTGTCATCTTTGTCTGTATGACTTGTAGAGCTATCCATCTCGACATGGTGAACGATTTATCTACCAACAGCTTTCTATTAAGCTTACGACGACAGATCGCTCGCTTTGGCACTAGTAACACGATGAGATCTGATAAGGGAACAAACTTCATTGGTGCCAACAATGAAATCAAAGCTTACGTCAAAGATTGGAACCAAAGACAGGTGGACGATCAGCTACGAGTAACAGCGTCTAGCTGGACCTTCAACGCCGCCGACGCCCCTTGGTGGGGAGGAAGTTGGGAGAGATTAATAAGAAGTGTGAAGACAGCATTTCACTTTATAGTGCCTTGCCGCGCGTATCTCACCGACGAACTTTTGCGGACGTTAATGGAGGAAATTGCCGCCTATCTCAACGAGAGACCGCTTATGCCAGTCTCATCGAGTCCCGATTCCCTGGAAGCGCTAACACCCGCGCACTTCCTACTGAAGAAACCTGTAGCCATGCTCCCACAATCGGAAATCACAGACGGAGACGAATACTGCCGGCAAACTTGGCAACTCATGCAGTTGTTATCCCGTCGTTTCGCTGACCATTTCGAAAAACATTATCTGCCCACGCTACAACTTCGAACTAAGTGGTTTGCGCAGCAAGAAAACGTCAGCGCTGGAGACATGGTTCTTATTGTGGATGTAGATCTTCCACGTAAGCAGTGGCAGACAGGTCGTATCATCGAGACTCACATCTCGGATGACGGTTTGGTGCGATCGGTAGAACTCGTCGTCATGCGACGTAACTTCAAGAAACCGGGAATTGTCTTCGAGACACAGCAGCTCAATCGCCCAGTGGGTCGCTTATGTTTACTGGAAAGAGACAGAGAACTCTCCGGAAACTATGGAAGGCAAGATACTCTTCCCACGACCACCTCCCTAATCCAACAAACATCTAGGGACTCCCCAACTTAACAACGGCTGGAGTGGGTGTATGACTATATTTGTATTTGTTTTTATTCTTTTATATTTATGTATATATTATTATGTAATTTTATTATAATCGTTTTCTTTAATTTTATTTAGTAGAATGTTATTTTAGCGATTATTTAGTAGATTAGTGCAATATATATTCGCGTTTATTACTTAATTACTTATATATTATATATTTAGTGCGACGGCGAGAAATAATTATTTTTCTCTTTCCTTACTGTCTGTATTACATTACAAATACGTAATTACAGTAAGATGACATATCCGTACTTATTAAAGTACAATAAAGCTCCTACTATATTTAAGTATTATTGGTAAGCAGAGTATTAGGAATGCAAAATTCAGATCCTCGTGTCTCGGCTAAACCAAGCTCTGGGTAGACCTTGGAAACGACTTGCCTCTTCTCACTGACATTGCTTCGTGCGATATTGCTCTCATACCGTATATTAAATAATACATATAGTAGCGTGATGTCCTTTTAACAGTAGCGTATAACGCAAAATAAATCTGTTAAACCCTTTGACCATCTGTAATTCTAGTCGATTAAGATATCGCGGCACCCACCGATATACTTGAAAGACAAATTCTAGAATCAGTGGTTAACGTCCCCAGACAAGTTCTGGAATAAACTGGTGCCCATCCTAAATATTAATTATTAATATTTATAAAATCTGTCGAAATTTCAGATCCTTTAACATTCTAGTCTATTAAGATATCGTAGCACTTACCGATACTCTTAAAAAGACAAAATTCCTAGAATCAAGGATCCCAGTCCCCAGACTTGTTCTGGAATAAAATTGTGCCTATTTTAATATTAAATAATAAAATTACGGGAATAAATTTAAATTCATCTTTTAATGAATTTGATAAATTGTTATTTTATACAATTTATAATATTCCCAAAATTCCATTAATTAATAGATCATGGGAGCGGAGATTCACCTATTAAGTGTATTAGTGTGCGAGAATCTCCAATATAGAGTCAATAGCCAATAAAATTCATAAAATCATATATAAAGCTGATATTGACCATTAAAGACTTACTATTAAAGCATCCCAGATCTGTATGCATAGGAATTACCCTAATTCTACCGCTAGCTTTCCATAATGTCACCATAGCAACAACCACGCTAGAATTAGAAGCGAGTTAACAGAACAATAAAAGGCTTGCTCATTGAATAGCATACGGAATAAATAGCACACCGCTAGTATCCAAGGATACATAATAACAACGTGACATTCTGGAAGGCACTTGACTAACGGACAAATGACCTGAATGTGTGATAGAATGTGTACCATTTGTGACAGTTACGTGGAATTTGTGCGTTTGTAGGTGAATGTTACTACTAAGGTGTGTTTACAGTAGCGAGTCGCAATTGTGAAAGTAGCCCTAACTCTCCAGTAAGAACCTGAAGTATATCTAAGCCTTTGGGATGGATGGTGGAGTGACTCGTGCTGGTTGTTGTAGTCGTTGCGCAGCTACGACGTTGGCGATAGGCACATCGGCGAAAGTACACCAGCGCTGAGGATCTCGCACTGTCCGGGGGCAGAGAGGGGTAGGCAGCGACGCCCGCTCGCCTAAATATAAACTCATTATAATATGGATAAACTTATATAGCAGATATGATTGAGTTGATAGAAGATGATCTTGGTATCAGGGAGCGATATACTCTACCTTTACAAGCGTTTGTTGATAGCTTGATACGCGGCGACGCTGGTCCAACTACTACGGAGGACGATGGTCGTTATATCGAACCGCCAATGTCCCGGGAGCAACTTGCGCGTGGGTTGGACTGTAGAAAATTCACCGCTCGCTATACACATCGTAATGGTACATATATGGACTTCTTAACTACTGGTCATCCTATCGACCTACACGATATGAACGATATAGACACCAAAAGGGAAATGGTTTTATTTAAATATCATACCCAGCGGAAGTGGAACGATAAACTGAGACTCGAACACGAAAATTCTATTCGAAACCGACTCGAAAGTGCAGATGTTGAAGAGCCGGATAAACGCAGCGACTTCACCAAATACCTGGAATTCTTGAGAGAAACCTATCTCGATATTACCAGTCAACAGAATCTAGAAACTCGATATCCTCAAGGTATACATCATGACCGCATGGTAGAACTCAAACGGCTCTATTCCACTATGATGTATCTTACCGCCGATCGATCGCTACCTGTTGTACCGGATAGCTTCGAACAGATGGAGGAATATTGTAAGCTGGAGAAAGATCACTCGCGTTTCCCCTACAAGACGTGCATCTTTGGTATTATTGCGATGAATGCCCTAGACCCAACCAACAAACGGAAAGACCTAAACATCCGCGGAGACGTTGCACTAAACACGGTTTTACTCGCTATATTTGCGGGAGTTTCGAGCGAAATTTGTTTGACGTATCACCTACGCTCGTTCGACTCAGACGATCCTTAAATAAACCAATGATCAGAGTTTCGGAATACTTGATCAGACCTCCTCATTCCCTAGTGAGACCTCAGACTCTTGATCCTATTAGTATGACGGATCCTCCCGAGCTGTACTCACTGTTCAAAGATCTAGTGTTACCTGAACAATTAGTCGGTGGCACCCCTGTTGTGGGCTTCCTAGATATTAGCCCATCCTTCCTAGCCGGATTGGGACGCGGACATTTAATATCGCCGTTTAACCCTTACCATCGTCCCGGCTTAACACGATATAACCTGTCACCAAAGTGGCGGAGAGCGTTGTACCAAATGAGTTAGACGCTATTCTACAAAGATCAGAAAAGGAACTTACGCTTGTTCAGATAAACGTAAATTGCACTAGCAAGTCCAAGCAGTAAACAAAGTAACTTTATCTCAGTTCGATCGGGAAATCCAGAATCTCTAAGAAGTTATCGAACTTGGACGACCCTATTCTCTGCGAGAGTTTTTGGATGAACGTATCCAGCTACGAGCGGAGGAAAATCAGCTCGAGGAGAAGCATATCGAAACGGCGGATACACCGATCGTAATCCTAAACCTTCTGATGCAATTGTATTGCACCCTTCACCCAGGAGTTACAGCCCTCCTAGTAAAGTGGCTCGCCCCAAAGAGAAAAGGACTCTTGCTAGCCTCAAAAAACTGCGTAAACGCCGTCCTCGTAAGAAAGACTAACTGTTTAGAGTATTTTTATATTTTAGAAACTGTGATTTGTTATATTTTATAGACTTAAATCCCATTTTCTGGGAGCGGTGTAAAGGCTTTTGCGGAATTAGCCGGTTATTTTCCCCGTAAAGTACTCTGTAGTTGGTTTAACAGGCATAAAAGGCCGTGTCCTTACTGTACTGGTGTTTTAGAGGACATAAAAGCCATTTCTTCTGTATGTGTACTTTAGCGGACATAATTAGCAATTCTATGACGCAATACGCCGGATCCTCTTGAAACAGTGTAGCTACCATGACGACGGCTAACAGCTGATGCTGTACACGTGGAGCTTTATCTTTGTTCTCTGTTCCTTCTTTGTTCGGTCGACCAATCAGAGCGTTTTTTGCCTCTGCATTAGAGATTGTATACGGAAACTCATGGAGTTGAGTCAGTATGTGATTTTGTCCACAGCCTAGAACACCGGCTTTGGAACCTCCGTGTTTCAGTCTTTAGCCCAACATTAGTAGGCTTAATTATAGAACGTATATCTGTTATCTTACTTACTCACTCACTCACGAACCATAACATACAAACTAATCATATTGTCAACTACAAACACCGCATTTTTACTGCTATTTACTGTCGGTTATTCATTATATTTGTTGATGGAATATTATATTTGGAATACTGATAAATAATCAGACACCCCAATCTTCTTGATATACTAAAGGTTAGAGAGACCGGTTACATATAACGATTGCGACTTACATTAAGTGGTTTGAAGTGAATCTCATGCTATTTTATAGGCCCTACATGTATTGTCTGTTGTTCTCTTTATATGTGACTAAAATTAGTGAAGGTCGGCAGATCAGTGTGCAGCATTGTGCAGTATTGTGTATGATTGTGACTGATAACAAAGCATCTCCTAAAGAATGCGCCATATACGTGAATCTATAGCCATCCCGTTGTGTCTAGTTTAAGTCATAACTCTGTTTACGTCCTAAAGGAACTGTTAATATTTCCCGAAAGTGAATAATATTTGTCAGAGATTATATATTACGATCAGTCGAATAATACAGTAGGCCTACCCCGCAATACGGTTAGGCTTCCGAATCCAGTCTCCCAGGTATATCCAGCGGGTGAATGATCGCGCATAGACTGGCTTCGGCTAATGTAGTGTATCAAATACTTGTCATAGGCTAAAGACGATCTATCATCTAAAAGACATCCCAATTTGGCAGGTTAAACTGCTAAAGGTCTGAAAGCGCGAACAATTGGTTTACTCAAACAGTCTGATAGTAGAAGAAAGTGGATACAGGATTCATTGTGGCATTTATATTGCCAATTCCTTTCACATTTATCGGAACAAGGACATGTTACTTTAAATTGAAAAACAATGTTTATTTTTACAGATGATATAAGTTCTTCCAAGCTATCAACAATGTATTCCTTTACTCTGTTTGCAAAATCAGAATCTGGAGAACTTATAATATTTCCATTGCCCTCAATGTTATATTTAGGTATAATAGGAACTTTTCTTACAATTAGTACTTTTATTCTAGAAAAATGCCTTGGAGACACATGTAGAATTATATCGTGATCAACATCACAGTATATATCTACAGACCTTTAGTAAAGAGTTGGTTCAGATTTAATATCTCCAATGAGATACAACCATTCTATAAGGCGTTTTACTAATCGATAAAATAGGCCCTCAGATAAAAAACCATTAAATTCAATAAAAAATTCAATATCATTTACTTTAATAGGGAAAATGGACTGATTGGCATTCTTAAGTCTACAAGGTACATAATATGATTTATTCATATTTGACTTTTTAAACATGGTTTCTGACTCGTCTCCATTACCTGGCACAGTATCTCCTATTTTTTCACATATTAAATCAAACGCTCCAGGATTTTTAAAATAAAAGTTTTTTTGAGTCCTATATTACCCCAGATATCGTCCACTAGATCCCAATGCAATATACCCTTGTCATCCAAATCCTCAAAATATTTCCAATTTCTCCAATTGATATGTTCCTTGACTGTTATTATACTGGCAAACATTGAACTTAACCACTCTGGTTTCAATATAATTGTATCATGCAATGATTCTTCATCAAAATATATAATTCTACCTCTATCATGGTAAAATTCTAACATTGTCTTTAAACCAGGGTATTCAAATTCTACAGTAATTTCCTTTAATTTACATTCTAAATCTATAATATCAATATATACTGTACTTCATCATTTGTAAGTAATTGAGATACAAGTTTTTCAAATTTTAAATAATCCAAAGGGATTTAAATTTATCCATTTCTTTAACAATTTCCAACTGTAATTTTTCAAGTTCTTTATCAGAATCTGATCTTGCCTCTTTGTTATTTTCTACAGCAAATGCTTCTTTAACTAAAATATTGCAATACAATGTGGACTTTAATGGTAGGAAAATTTCTTTAAACTTTTTACATGCTAAAATGTTCTTCTAAAATGTTTTTGGATCTTCATGCAAACTGGCTTTCTTTGTTCCAACTAAGACCAGAAATATGAGTTATGAAGATGATTAGTTATGAGACTGAATTATTGTTACCAAAATAAAATATATTGCGCAACCAAAAATCAATAAATTCTATATTAGTCATCTCGCTATATATCTTATTTATATTATCTTCATCGGCTCTGAATATAATGTTGGCTGTTTTATCAGCATCTTGGGTAAGATAAAAAACAACTATATAAATAGCACGTCTACTTAGAAACGTCTGATGTGTTGTGTAATAAATACATTGGCCACCAAAATCGACTATCTGTAGAGAAAAGTGACTGTCTTATCCTCAAGGATTCTCCTTATCCTCTTATCCTCACACCGTATATCCTCATTAAGTTTAGCCAGAATATCTTGGAGTTTACCAGATAACAATATATATTCTACTCCCTTTGTGATTTCTGAAGGGATATCATATTTGTTTTCCTCAAATCTTGATTCATATTGTGTGACGTCTTTTCCGCTATTAGATATAATTTTTCTCTCGATATCTCTTGAACTATCTTCTCCACTTTCCTTGCCTTCTATTTTAACAGGCTCATCATAAGAAATAGTGCTTTTATTTATGTCTTTATCGCTATTTTGACCAGATAATACTGATGAAATTGACAGTATGCCATCATTGTTTATATTTCCACTGACCACATTAGAAGTATCTTCATGAACTTTGGATTCCTGAACACTTTTTGCAACTTTCTTTGCAACAGCAATATCTGGATAATTCTCTAATATGTCGACCTTCTTTAAATTAGTCCAGTCAGATTGTTTATCAGTATCTATAACACAATTAGCCAGTGAATCAATACCATCTGTTACTGGTTCATTAATATCAAACGGTTGACCAATAAGGGCCTTCTTAAACTAGTTTCACCAGCTCTATCTTGTCCCACTAACATTAATCGGGTTTTTAGTATCCATGTAGTCCCTTTAGAAAGAGCTACTTTATATGCAGCCAATGCTTCTGGGCCTCTTGCCATTATCTCTATGGGTTTTGTTCTTTTATTAAATTAATTAAAAGTTTTGGAACTTTCAGTGCATTTGATCCACTCTTTGTCAGAAGACCCATGTCTCTGAATTTATTAAGAATTTCCATTGTTGAAACTTCATCTAAACAGCAAATACTAACCAGAGGTTATGTGTTGTTAATTCAGAAATAACTGCATCAAGTCTAAAGTAATGTTCTTTTTCTTTATCAGAAAGAACATCAACAGTAGATCGAATTATATTAGTTATTAGTTATTTTACCTTGATATGGTTTATAGATATATGATATATTGGCCCGGAATGAATCGTCAAATAAAAGAATGGGCACAGGAATGTCTTGAATGTCAGAAGACAAAAATATATCTTTATACTGAACCAGTTGGTCACCAATTGGAACAATTCCAACTTTGTCGTGTCTAGATACAGTTCATCTGGATATAGTCGGCCCATTCCCATCTTCAGGTGGACACAGATATTTGTTTACTGCGGTCAATCGGTTTACTTGCTGCCCAGAAGTTGTTCCCCTACGATCTATTTCCGCTAAGAGTAGTAATAGCTAATGCATTTTTGGATTCCTGGATAGTCGTTTCGGTATCCCTCGTAAAATAATTACAGATCAGGATCTCAATTTGAGTCGAGGTTATTCAGAGTTTTAACAAATCAACTAGGAATTGAATGTGCAAGGACAGCTGCATACCATCCTGCTTGCAATGGTCTTGTAGAAAGGTTTCACAGGCAACTTAAAAACTCACTCAGAGCGAAAAGTAATAACGAAAACTGGTTAAACAAATTACCATTAGTCCTTCTTGGTATTAGATCCGCAGCTGGTTGCCATGGTTACTCCCCTTCTCTACGGAACTGAGTTATATCTACCCATACAATTCTTCATCATCGTGTCTGCACGGTACTTCACATAGCGCCCCATTTGGTGGTCTCAGGTGAATGTTTGGATTTGACCTAACCAAATTGATTTACTAGTGAAGATCCGCAGTGGGCACACCTGGGCGGGTGTGGGCAATTCGGAATCCGACGAGGCGGCGCACATATTGAGATTTGGCGTATGTACATTTCTTACAGTAGGGAGCCACTGGGTTAAGAGTTTTTACAGTATACTTAATATGAGCATAAAGAAGAAAGTTTTGGCGATGTATCTGAAAAATAAATAAATAAACGTTGCTCTTTCTCTTTCAAGTTGATCTGGATTGGGACAATGTGATACTTTTTCACTCCTGCAATAATTCAGGTGGTTTGATGAGACTGCTTATAAGCTGTAGAGGGGAGGGGGTGGGCTGCTTGTGGATATTGTATAGTCTTGGTTTATTTTTAATTATACTACATTCATCCCTATTGTTATATTATTCCTACCCCCCCCCCCCCCCTCCCCCTGATTATATTAATTACTTAATGTTATATAATCTATCTACAATAAATTAGTTGTGAACTAAAGTGTCATGGTATCGTGATACTACACAAAAAGAGAGAATGTAACAAAGAAATGGAAAGAAAGGCAATGCTGTAGTAAATGGATTTGTATACGATAATGGTATACGGTAATGGATTTGGATTGTGTTATGTAATACTCTGTAGCAGCTGCTGTCTCCGAGGTAACTAACTCAGACCATACCCAGTAATACACGTTCGTGGAGCCTTCGCGCAGGACGAGGCCCAGTTATGAGATACAAATTAAAATTGAGCGACTGTATCACAAAATCAGTATTTGAGAAATTTAACCATACCGACAATCAATCAAAGAAAGGGGGACAGTACGTGTTCAGCCCTTTTAATCTGCACCCCCCCCCCCCCCCCCCCCCTTTCCTACCAACCAATACATAACCGCGACATCTACCACCCATGGGGCGGAAGGGTAGCACAAACTTATTTCCAATCGCACGTTCAATATGCGAAGCCATGTGGTTTATAGGAATATAATAAACGCAGTACTCGTCTTCATTATAAGCCTCGTTGCGTTCGTACTGTTTTGTATTTAAATATATTTCTTAAACGCAGGCTGACGATCTTTATAATAACAATAACTAGGGAAGCGTAATGCAGTACTCATCTTCATTATAAGCCTTGTTGTGCTCGTCCTGTTTTGTATTTAAATATCTTTCCTAAATGCAGACTAATGATCTTTATAACTACCAGTGCGTTCAATAGGCGAAGCCAGGTATGGTTTTGGTTTATAGAAATATAGTCTACGCAGTACTCGTCCTCATGAGCCCGAGTTATAGTGTGGCAATATAGATGCAGCAGTTGCACCCGACCAGCCGGAAACTCAGAGCAATAGGCCTACTGCATGTACTATCCGTGTCAATTTCAACACTGCCGGGTACTGTGTGATGGCAGAGTGAGATTAAAAAACCGGATTATTTCATCCTCGGTTACGGTTAGTCCAGTTTGCCCATAGCGGCAGCGATACCGAAAGTCAAGGTCAACAGACATAGGCGGCCTTGGTGGTGAGTTGTTCTGTTGTTTAATTTCAATGGCAACACTTTTCTGGGCAGCTGGGTAGACTCTGGTAATGGGCACCTGAACTTAGAATGCCGGTCATTTGGTTAGTCCGCATACCTTCCATGGTTGCAGTTGCCGAGTCGATGGATGGTTGGTAGGGGTAGGCCTATTGCTATTGTTGTATTGGCAGATTGGTATGTACATCAAATCTGATTATACCAGTTGCCGGTGCCATCGGTCATACCAATACATAGTCTTTAATTAACATATTAAACCGTTAACAATAGCAGAAACTGTAAACGAAGAAATTAATTTTCTTTCATTGCTGACAGGAGTGTGGAAATGCGATAGTGCTGTCGTAGTTCAGTACCTTACCGGTAGTTATGTAGTTGGCAGTTTGCAACTGGTCCGGTCAGCCGGTTGTACAGTCTGACAGTAGTAGGGTGGTACGGCGCCAACGGACCCTCTAAACTAATTCAGGACCGCAGTCCAAGTCCAGCTTAGGGCCTACAGAATTCAGGAATTACAGAATTAGGCCTGTCCTGTACCAGTATACGTGATCTATAATCACTGCACCGGTACCATGGTAACAGTCAGCCAGTACCGTAAAACACCGAATACAGTATGATAGTATTGAGTATTGTCTGATTCCAGATTCCTGGATTCAGGGATTGAGTATAGTACCGGTACAGGCAGACAGGCAGACAGGACACAATGGTATTACTGTAATTTCGTAATTTGCCAGAAACCCAGCTGATTTAGTCTCCTAGCAACCAGCTGATGCCAAGCCTAATAATTTTTGGGTAGACAAATATATTATAACTGTAAGACAGTTACACAGATGCTGCACGAAGACCCCACGCAAATTCAACATGAAAAATTTATAAACTTTGGCCAGACTACATGTGTACCAAGTTTGGTTAAATTTCATTAACATTTGGCTGAGTTATTAACGTTTAAAATTGGACACAACAGATCGACAGAACAACAGATCAACAGAACAACAGACACACCGATTGAGTTAGTGGTACCTGTATGCTAAGCTCGCTTACTTTCGTCGCTCGCCCCACAATTGGGTGACAAAACCGTTCCCATTCAACGACACAATACACCCGAGGTGATTTCTCTTGACCGGGTGAAACCAGTTATAGAAAGTGAGACTAAAAATAAAACTCATGTAAAATTAAATAAGCGTGTCACAATTAGATTATAATTTCATATTTTAAATTAATATTTTTTCTTTAATGCAGTGCGTATTATATATATATGTATTGTTAATATAGAATCGTATTTAACTTAATCGTATTTAAATCGTATTTAAGATAACTAGTGGATATTTGAATCATAATTTCCTATATTGTGACATCATATGTAATCTAGAATCAAATATATTATATTACTTTATAATTTATATTTTAGTGCTCCGCTTTTTAATAAAGGGAGCTATGTAAGACTCATTAATTAACAGTGCACATTAAAATCAATTAACCAACCATTAGCATTCTTACAGTACACGAGCAAACATACATTTAACCATTGGCCTTGTGTTTATCAGCTATACTACTTATACAGTATACTCAAGTACTCATATCAATTTCTAATTAATTCATTAACTGGTTGGTTGACAGTAAACATTGTTTTCATTACTGTCGTGAACAGGCATTCCTTGGCTTAAGGGGGGGGGGGTATACCCCCCCTCAGGTAAAATTTTCAAATTGTTGTTTCTTTATTTCACCTAGAGCAGAATTTAATGAGGATTACAAATCTGAAAACCGCTTAGTGAGACCTCTTTCAGTTCACGAGTTATCACTGTTTTTCCGTATGACGGTCTGTCCGTCAAATTGTAAGAAAGACAGAAGACCGACAGACAGACAAATAGACTAGATTCCACCAAAAATTAAAACTGACATCGGAAATGAAATCAGCGACCCCGAAAACCCCCGTAATGAACATTTTAGCTCGTTGGTGTGCATCCTTCGTGCCCGAAATAATTAACCAACCAGAACGCAGACAGCCAATTTTGGCGGGACGGTTTAAACTTTGAAGGGCATTTTCTCGGAATGACATTTTTCATTTTCAAATTACTACTCCTCCGTCATTTTTCAACCAATTTTCTTCTTTTATGGCTCATTCGAACGAGCTTTGGTAGCTCTTTAAAAGTTATCTTATGGAATTTTGATAAATATTTCCATTTTTTATAATTAGCCAATTTTAATTAAAAATATGATAATTAATTAATTAAATTAATTAATTAAAATAAAAATGGCTAATTAAAAATTCTATAAGATAACTTTTGTAGAGTCGATCACGCTGAGTCCAAAAAAGTTGGTTTCAAGAAATTTGGACCAAAATTGAGGGACTAGTAGCAATTTTAGTGAAATCTTTAATTCCGCCGCCAGCCGCTAGGGGGAGGCTACAAATTTTCAAATTTTACTATAAAGGCTATTTGGCCTTCCATACAGTGGTTGACCATGACAGAATAGCAATATTATCATTTAACACTATTTGACAGCCATTTTAAAAAAAGGTTCATGGGGGGGTATACCCCCCCCTTAACGAGCAAAAAAGATTCTCCCATTCATTTTAATGTTAGTGTTAGAAATAAATAAATAAATAAATAATGTCAATATATGAGTATATTGGTGCGCAGCTATATAACAGTCCCGTGGTATGGTGATAATAGTTGATAATACCGTAGTGTTCATTAAACGTGATATATACTGTAAACTTGCACTTCACATAATTCGAACTGATTATTACTGGTATTTGTATTATCATCGTAGATTACAACGTATTGACCAACTCGACCATCGCAATCCACTATGTGTTTCTGAGGGTATCCTGGAGGAGGAATCGAACCACAAGCCACTTCAGAACTCCCACGGAGATTGTAAAGCCCTGACGAAACGGCGTTATTCCTCACAAAAACCTGAGGATAAATTGTTATACCAATATATTTTAAGACTCATTAGTTATGATTGTAATACAATGTATTTCAAATTCCGTAGACATCCTCTCCAGGATCCATGGTAGTCCATGGTTCAGATAAATTGAGATAGCAAATGAAAGAGAATACTACTGTATAAACCCTACAATTTTGTAGTTTATAGTGTCGTACAGTAGGTTGTGTAATATTTTTGTGAATACAAGATTTTTTAGTTATACGTGTTGCATAAAATGTATGTGCTGTGCATTGTGCAACTGTAATTACCTGTAGTGTTGCATTGTACAACTGTAAGTACCTATAGTGTTGCATTGTGCAACTGTAAGTACCTGTAGTGTTGCACTGTGCAACTGTAAGTACCTGTAGTGTTGCATTGTGCAACTTTAAGTACATGTAGTGTTGCATTGTGCAACTGTAAGTACATGTATTGTTGCATTGTGCAACTGTAAGTACCTGTAGTGTTGCATTGTGCAACTGTAAGTACATGTAGTGTTGCATTGTGCAACCTTAAGTACATGTATTGTTGCATTGTGCAACCTTAAGTACATGTATTGTTGCATTGTGCAACTGTAAGTTCCTGTAGTGTTGCATTGTGTAACTGTAAGTACCGACAGTGTTTTTATAATATCTTGTACATTATTTGCTATCTAACATTATCTGAACTACTGACTCATTGATGAGTGATGAGGTGAGGATGATATGTAAAATGCCACCTTATGTTATCAAAATTTGGATAAAAACGGTTTTGTCAAAAACAAGCCTTTATAATATTTGAAGTAGAAGCTTGAGTAACCAATAATTAGGAATTATATTTATTATTTTTATTTATTATATATATATCAAGCACGTTAAGTAAAAAACCTTACCGGTAGGTGTGTTAGTACCAAAATATGTAACAAACGAATAAGCAACAAGACGTTGACGTTGCATGCAATCAGTGATCAGCTGACAGCAGATCACCGATCGATACTTTTACTCTACTGTGCCATTCAGCTGAATGGATTTGAGCGATTGCCAAGTTACAGAGTTGGATCATTCCCTGACCATAGGCAAAGACATCAAATCTTTTTAAAAACATATTTTTCCATGTTTTTTGTTCTGACCAAAAATTTCAAAAAAAAATTTTCGTAGCCAGTACTTCCAATCGATTCGCCATCAAAAATAACGCAAAAAAGTTTTTTTTGCAAAATTTTAAATTACCCCAAATTTTTGGCGACTGGGGGGGGGTAAATTTTTTTTTCGATCCGCTATAACTCCGGAACGCTTGGTCCAAATTCGGTGGGGTTTTCATTTTCCAACTCAATTCGATGTCCTCTTTCAGCCTATCCATGTTTCGAAACCCCAAACATCGCCGTTCAAAAATTAATTTTTACTACTTCTAGAATTTTACAAATTTCAAAAAAGTTGCAGTATTTTATTACCGCCTTTACGGAATTCGATAGCGTTTTTTATTTTTATATTAAACGCAATATCCTGAATCTCACTAGCCTAGTTTCGCGTCACCAATGCCAAAACATCATACTTTTTGAGGAAAATTTTTCTAGAATAATTTGTATTTAATTACATTTATCGCGATTTCTTATTACTGGTTGCACATGAATTGATGGAGTTTTCAATTTATTAACTAAACGCGATATCGCGCATCGCACCAGCATGGTTTCGAAATTCCAAAACGAGGTCTTCACTATTTGAAGGTCGATTTTGTTCTAGAATTAAGCAACTAATAATAGATCAAATTTCTTAATAATTATTGTATGAAATATGATTGTATTCTTACATAATTATATTAGTTCTAGAATCGAGTGTTTCTGGTATTAACTGAGGCTAGTCTAGTGACTCGGCTCAGGTTCACAAAATGGCTTGATTGGTCGGGGTGGAACATTTAGAGTATAAGTAGCCACCAACGGCACTTGTGTCAAATAGGTGACCCTCCTATAATCTGCTAACTGATGAAACCACCTATGCTAATCCTGACATTTAGCAGGTGATAACAATATTCCTAACTCTCGTTTATTGCTTTGGTTCCTTTCAACTCGCCTCTGTAACCTGCTCCTTTACTAACCGGGCACTAGTGACTTCAGTTTAGGTGATTTCAGGATTAGCAGGGAGGAGGGTCCCCTATTTGACACAAGTGTCCCACCAACTACAGAATCCTTCCCCCCTCGTAATCTGGCCTCCCTGGTGACCCAGGGTTTGGGCCAGAAAGGTGATCAGGAAAGGGACTAACAGAATTGCAGGATACTGTAGTACGGGTTTGGGGTGCTTTTTTGCTGAGTCAGCTCTCGCGGCAAATACCATACCCTGGTTTGCCATTCCACTGGGAGTGTGTCGCAGTTGAGTCAGATATGGAGCCCATTACCCATACCTACTCTGAAGCACATGACCCACCATTGGGTTTGCAGCTAATCTGCTGGGCCATGCTCTATACCCCTGCTGTCCGCTACAGGTCACAGTGGAGTGCACTCAAATCGGAGATGATAGCACTCTTCCCAGCTGAATGAAAGGGATCTGAATTACAGGACCAGAATATGCCCTTAGTAAGAGGGTCTATGCAGCCACTGGAAGCACCTCCTTTATACTGCATGGAGGTGGAAAGTTTTCTGGATCAATGCCCCAGAATTTATTACTCGACATGGATATTTACAGATTTATATTGTAAACCGTCCCATCACCCAGTCACCATATCAAGGTTATCCATAAATCCATTGGTCTCTTTCACAAGCGCCAAACAGAGGCAGTTGAGCAGTTTGACAACTCCATTCGGGTTACCAATGCTTTACCATCGCAGCTGTAGACACAACACAATAGTGCTTACCCATAATAAATTAATTACAATAAATTAGTAAAAATGCGGAATACTTCAGCAATAATACAAATTCTGCTACATAAAGTAGTAGTTATCTTATTAATTAAAATACATAACTTACACTACTGACAGACTGAAGAATACATAATGAAAAACAATGAAACAATAATAATAACAATAATTTTAGGAGTTATTAAAGCGGGAACATGGTAAGGTTGGATTTCTGACATTGGAGGTATTCATTCTGCAATAAATCTTTCAAAAGTCAATATTGGCAGTCAATTTTACATTCAGAGGGAAAGGACACATTCCCTTTAGCGAATTCACTACAATTATGACCTCTAATAATTAATTTTTGCAACACCATTTACAAATTCATGGAGGTATGTTTACTGGCTTTAGGAAGCCTCTGGTAGATAAAGG
>JAUCBJ010001960.1:0-40253 GCA_032718475.1 Nemertoderma westbladi | reverse complement strand
TTATTTATTCAATTGACATTGCACAACCTACTGTACTAATTAAGAGCCCATGTATATTAATCATTACCAATATATTATACTTATATTTGTACATACTGTACGACATTACTTTATTATCATGATATTTATTAATGACAATTATCAACTACTTTAATTAATTAGCTTACTTTACTGTCTATATTTATAAATATACAACGCCTGAATTAATTATTACATTTGAATTAACTTATTATTAATACTATTATGTTTTGGTCCTCATTAATTGTAGAACGATATCTTTCTTAGGACTGTTAAATTAGCGTAAATCTATAACCATTTTTTAGGACAACTTAAATTCTGCTACATTTGATATATTATGTTTAGTGCTTATTTTAACCAAATGATAGTCTATATAATACATACATACATACATACATATGTGATTGATGCAGACTTGCATTAAAGTCTCCCAGGAATGTTAAGAATGCATGCTGATCCACTCCATCAGTAGCTGCTTGTAGATTGTGGTAGAAATTTTCCACCTCCTCTACAGGGGCAACACTAGTTGGAGAGTAGCACACAATCAGAACCACCTTAGGAAACTTCTTAGCCAGTCTTCCAGAACATGAGAAGTGGCAACGGATGATGCGGTTAGAGATTTGGTCTATTTTGTCCAATGCTGCATGTGCAGTTGGATTCATCAATAGACCAATTCCACCATTGCCACTATCATCTGCTGACGCGAGGGCGAGTCGCCAACCGCCCCCCATGTCCTTAATCAGAACCTCATCAGTCTGTCCAGTCTGCATTCGGTGCTCTTGAACACCCACTGCGCTAAGAGAAAGCTTATCTGCCAAGGCAGTCAGCTCACCTTGTCGCATTGGGGACCCGAGTGTTAGGGTGTTTACTGAGGCTAGTCTTGTGACTTGCCTCAGATTCACCAATGGCTTTGTTGGTCGGGGTGGAACATGAGAGTAGCCTCCAACTCCAGAATCCCTCTCCCCATCACAATCTGGCCTTCCTGGTGACCCAGGGTTTGGGCCAGAAAGGTCATCAGGAAAGGGACTCAAAGAATTGTTGGCTGCTCTCTCTCCAGTAGGGGGTGAGACAGGCAGCCGGTCAGGAGTTAACTGACGCCTGTGAGGCCGATTGTGTCCGGTAATTCCACTGGCCTCTAGTGGCCGGACCTCCGCATTGCTAATGTAATCCATAGTGGGGGTTGGGGGGTGCTTTTTTGCCGAGTCAGCTCTCGGGGCAAATACCACACCCTGGTTTGCCATTCCACAGGGTGGGTGTCGCAATGGAGTCAGATATGAGGCCCATCACCCATATCTACTCTGGCGCACATGACCCACCATTGGCTGTTGCAGCTCATCTGCTGGGTCATGCCCTGTACCCTTGCTGCCAGGTGCAGGTCGCAGTGAAGTGCTCTCAGAGTGGACATGAGAACACTCTACTCTGACCAGCCATTGGTAGATCACCATCTGCCTGGTCAGGCCATATACCCCTGCAGCCAAGTATATGGGTCCTTAATCCAGGACCAAGGGCGTCCTTATCCCAGAACGAAGGGGGTCCTAGTTACAGGACCAGATTTGCCCTAGTAAGAGGGTCTATGCAGCTACAGGTGGCACCTCCTTTACGCTGCATGGAGGTGGCAAGTTTTCTTGATCAATGACCTAGAATACCTGACCTGACCTGAATGCTGAACTGAAATGACTGAGATAACTGACCGGTAAATGAGGTATGCTGATAATATATATTCACTCCTACGCTATTGTGGCCTTGCTACCTAGCGGATGCTTTCCCTTGTCCCTGATTGGCCAATAACCTAATTCTCGGCTCCCACATCTGTGGGAGTGTTTCCCCCCCACTGCTGTCACTTCCCTTCGCGAGGTAGCTTGACCTCTAACCTCTTTTGTGTGGCTCTTTGGGGCTATATGTTGTCCCCGTTATTGGGGGTGATACGAGGTTAATTGTGATTAACCTCGTATTCCCCAATATTGCTGAAAACGCCACTTCCCAACTTTATGGGGATGGTGAGGCGGAATTGAATCCGCTCACACATTATACTGCCATATCTCAGATAATCCTTTTGACAAATTCTGAATTTATTACATTATTTAGTTTCCCTGCAACAACGTCATTACAATGTCGACTTAGGAGATACCTATTTAAAGCGCTTGTAGGTAAGGATTGAAAGCGAAGGCGGGTTGATATCTCGACACGGGTAATTTACAAAAAAAAATTTATTATCAATAAATTTGTTTTAGTTATTCAAACCAAAACAATACAGTATATGACGAAATTTTGGGGATATGGAAATACGCCTTATATTACAGTATCAAGTGACTTATATTGTCAGTGCAAAAACAGTTCGTGGTGTTTGGAAATATGCGACAGGGTTGGGAGGGATTGATATGTACGTAGGAGTTAATAGTTACACTGTAATAACCGATCAGAGTTTGTTACGATTATTTGAATTTTAAATTGTATATACAAAGTGTAAAAAGTGCCGGGGACATATGATATGGTGTCCCCCCCTAACTGAAAAGTGGGAGGGACGTCAAAATAATAATACTCAAAAGTAAAACTGTATCTTGTTCTATTGTGATTAGTTTATTGTCTTGGTTAAAATAACGTGCCACTTTAACCTGCTCCTATCCCTAAATTGAGAATTTAACATTGAGGCGGGACATTAATTCACCAAAGCGGGTTTTGCGTCCAGTTTCCCCCCTGCCTCGAGTTATAAATAGTATTCAATGTTATTAACTAAAAATGTCAAAATTTGTTTGAACCTTTTATGCAGGGTGGCTATGTAGACACCCACAGAAATTTTCAGACTAATTGCTCATAAATTTTAGAAGTAGTACGGTTTTGAAGTTGATAATTTCATAAAAAAAATGTTTGGAGATAATCGACCTTTCATTATACATAGTAATAGTAATATCAATAGCTCTCCCTAAATGGAAATTGTTATAACTTGAAAACTAAAATACCCATTAAATAGCGGTTTTCAGATTATGATAGACGCATACGATCGCGTTTCGGCAAAAAGTTGCGATAGGGCAAAATTTATTACTAGCAAAATTGATTAATTTACAGGTTATAACGGATTTTCAATCTATTCCAATGTGTCCGTACAGATCTTGCGATATCCTAAACGAATCAAAATCTAATCATTTTTATAATTCATTTGAAGAGTTGTGTAATAAACATCTCCCAAAAAAATTAATAGCACAAAAAATAATTTTCCGTAGAAATGGATTATGCAAGCTTTATTAAGATGTATTGATAGAAAAAATAAACTTTTTGCTAAATTTGTACTAACATAAAAACGAACTAACATATAAAAAAATATAAAAACATACTATTTTAAAAAGCATCAGAAAATTCATTTTATGAACGGCAGTTAATAACTATAACGGGAATATGCGTAAAACATGGTCACCAAATATCAGATGCTCAATCCAAGATAAAACTGATGTATGTCGATGGTATATAAATTACCAATGATCAAAAAAAAATTTCATCAATCCTAAATGAACACTTCGTGCAATAGGCCCAAAGTTGGAACGTTCTATACCAAACTCAGCACGTTCTCCGTCACATTCACAGTACACATTCTAAATCTCTCTCTCTCTAATACATACAACTATTCCTGAAATTCACTACCTTATTCTTCAACTTGATCCTAACTCTGCTACAAAACTACCAAACTACTACGTCTTGTAGCCAAACCATATTCGGAATTAATATTACGGTATTATTAGTTTTCAAAGAAACGCCGTATTCTAGAATAGTTGATTCCCACAAACCAGTAACGCTCTTTTTACAATGTGGCCGTTTCTGAAAAAAATACCACAATTAGTTGAAATAATACAATTATGGTGGCTCGAGTACCAATAATTAAAGTGATTCGGAGTAGCTGGTGGGTATATAACCTCGAATCTACAAAAAGGTTGGTACTTTTTTTTTATAGAATAACAAATAATTTTATACACATTTAGCAGGATTGAAGTTCCTTTATATTTACTATCTATCTATCTATCGCTTGCTATTGTATCTAATCTATTGCTTATCCGATGCAGCTCACGGGATGTAGCTCCAATATGTACCGGAACGCCAGATGACAAAAGAAACTACCGCTGTGTTGCTCAGTTGCTACATAGAACGCCGACAATAAAGGTTATTTACTTTATTACTAAAGTTTTTTCGGCATTACTATGCCCTGGGTAGTGGGTACCCACATTTTGACCCATTTTTTCATAAAAGATCATGAGGTTTTTCATAATTTTTTCATAATTTTTTCATAAAAGATCATGAGGTTTTTTTCTACTGTAGAACAAATATTTTTCCTTCTGACAATAAAATGGTAGCTAGTAATTTTGATTTAGTGCTAGCTATCGTGAAAAAATATTTTCACACAATTTGTTGAAATTTGTTTCCAAATGCCGGTGTTTTACAATAATGCACTATAGCTAATTCAATATTACTAGCTACCGGTACCATTAAAACTCAATATATTATTTTGGCCCGTGATGTTCTAGAACATTAATAAATGTCAAAACGTCATTGAAATAGCTACCGTAGTAAAAAAAAGACAGGGGTGTGCACAAGGTAAACCGAAACCGATGCCGTAAAATAAAAACGGCTATTATTAGATATGGGTGACCCAATTTTTAAATTTTACTAAATATCTTAAAAACATATCAATCAAAAATATCTGTTGTTCTAGGCGTCAAAATACAGTTTTTACTATTCAGTAAATTATGTAAATTTCTTTTATATATACGGTACGAATTATATAAATAATTGCAACTAAAAATATGTTTCTTTGGTTTATAATCCTGAATATTAATTCTATATTTCAGGTTATTGGTAGCCTATTAGTTACGACTAACCACGTGCATTCACGAGTATTACCGATTCAGCTGTTCTTCTGATTCTTACAGAAGGTTTGGTATCCATCGGTTGGCTGTCTGTTTTATCTACATAAATTTACATCAATCAGTTTCTTTAAATCGCTTAGTAGTTGATTTTCCGGCACTGGTATAGCTTGGGTGACCATTTTTGACCAATTTTGTTTAATCAATTAGATACTTGCACGGCATTTTTTTGAAATTTTTTTTCTTGAATATGGTTTGCTGACATTCGATTTAGTAGTAGCTAGTAATTTTTTTTTGGTAGCTAGAGTTTTTTAAGGTAGCTAGTGTTTTTAAAAATACCGAAAAAAAAAAAAGTTCTTGGCACCCATACCATATCAACACAACACCTTTTGGATTTATAAAATTACATAAAATACATCACCCTTTAAAGACTTTGGTACCGGTACAACCATTAAACAATACTGTGCCTTTTTAGTTTGTTGAATTCATTATTAGTAAACAAAAGCAAGATTAGAAGCAACATTTTCATTTTCATTATTTTATAAATAGATACCGGTACTAAAAGAGCACCAAAAGTGCAAGTAAGTATCACTTTTTTCAAAAGTTGTAAATTGGCCATAAAGTTTGGCTACTGAGGTTTTAGAATGTGCCGATTTTATTGGGAAGGTTTATTCCTCTACAAGAGTTTAATACTGAAATAATAAGTTAAATCATTATAACCATTATAGTAAGTCTAGCTGCATATACCAATGAATATTACTATGTACGGGATTATTTTAATTAATTTACCATTGCTTTGAATGAATTAATAGTCCTTGTAATAATAATGGAAAGTCGTCCCAACATTTTAATATAATCCATTCCAAACTGCCGTTAATTATTGTAATGCAGTCTCTATAATAATCCAGATAATATTCGTGAATAAACAAACTAGATTATATTGTTCCTATATCCATGTGCGCCAACCCTTGAAGAAAAATGTCAGATTCTGGGCTTCTTGCAGGATCTTTTTTTGTCGCTCTGTAGCTGACGAACGATCTCGAAATGGCAGCTCTCACCACAAACACAACCACTTCACTGACGATCCCAAGCCTTCCTTCACTGATGTCTGTGTTGAGGAAGGCGATTTGTTCTGCCACTTCATGATAGCGCGACATTCATGTGCTGTTGCAGTAGGCAATGCAATACCGTTTTCTAAAAGTCTGTGTGTTTGTGTTTGTGTCAATGTGTCTGTGTGTCAGAAGCCAATATATAACTAGCCATACTATAATTAATTATAATTATAATTGTCCTCTAAGATGGCTTGCAGCTTAGCGATTTAGGCACTCGAGTCTTTCTGGCTTGTGACCAGCCAATATTGGGCACTACTACAGTATGTGTACCCATGACCATATTTTTTTACTACAACTAGTTGTTGCTACTTTTTTTTCGAACTATTCTATTTCATGTTAGCTATTGTTAGGTAAAAAAAATTATGTTCTAGAACAAATATTTTTTGTTCTAGAACATTTTTATATATATAAAAAAAAAAAATTTATTATTATGTGCAATAAATTGCTTATTTATCTATAAACATTAAAAAATACATATTATCAGGCTAGCTAGTGATTTTCCAAATTAGCTATTATTTAAAAAAAAATCAAATAAAAAAATTTCTTAAAAATTAGTAGGGGCCTAATTATGTGTAATAAATAGTTTATTTATCTATAAAAATTTAACATTTTTTTTAAAAAATACAAATTATAAGGCTAGCTAGTGATTTTCCAAGTTAGCTATTATTAAACAAAAATGTGGGAATTATTGTGTTCGGTACCCACCTATTTCAATTTTTTGGCAAAAATTTTTAATAAAAAAAAATGAATGAATGAATGAATTTCGTAGATATACTGTAGGTGTGTACCAAACGAAAAAGTGACTCACTTTAGTATTGCGTTTGGTACACACCAATTTATTTAAAAAAAAAGACAATTTTGGATATTTTTTATAAGAATGTAGACAATTTAAGGAAAAGAAAAACATCAATTGTAATTGGATAAATATAAAAAAATTTAACTAATTAAGAGAAAGTTACATATAAAAGAATAAATCACAGTTACATTCTTAATAATTCCTAGCATACATTACTATACATAATATAAAACATAACTCATTTACGTCAATAAATCATAGGTCTCCGCCTAAGATTAGAGGGAGTAATGTAACGTTCTAATTAACTCTTGTGTAATCATTATTATTGTTGAAAGTGAACTTTATTAGCCTGTATCATAGGATATAATACATAGGAGTAATATAGCTGTTAATGCCATATGTTTGTCCTGAGTTAACCTTGTATAGTGCCAAAGTATTATAAGATATGGTGATGGTGATGGAAAAGATTATTATTAAATCATTTAGACCAAGTTAATTATATTATATTGAAGGAAACAATATTCATTACTTTCAAATTGTTAGATATTACAATAAAATATAATATAATTATCTACTTTTCAAGCTTTCATTACTACTGCTTAATAGAAAGTGATTAGGAAAAAGGCCAAAATATGAGCCCACTTCATAGCGAAAAAATTCTTCATCCACCGTGGTACCTAAGTTGTCATAGACACACACACCCGGCAGATGATAACCGGAAGTTTGAAACCTAGGTTTAATAGAGTCTGTTGATATTTTTCGCTATGGAGAGTATTATCATACTGTTATAGTAGGGCCTTATCGCCCCTTGCACCTTTATCGCCCCTGGCCCTTATCGTCCCCTGGGAATTTATCGCCCCTCAAATGGTCCTTTATCGCCCCTTGGGAACAAATTCCCCCCGGGTCTTTATCGCCCCTGGGGCTTTATCGCCCCTGGTAACTTATCCCCACTGTGACAATATTAATTTTGAATGGGAGTAGGTATTGGTATTGGTATTGGTATTGGTATTGGTATTGGTATTGGTATTGGTATTGGTATTGGTATTGGTATTGGTATTGGTATTGGTATTGGTATTGGTATTGGTATTGGTATTGGTATTGGTATTGGTATTGGTATTGGTATTGGTATTGTTTATTAGTGTCACCATGACCTACTATAGATACGACCCGCCAAGCTGCTGCAAAGCCCCTAAATTTAGTGGGACAGTTTTTTCTCTTAGATAGAACCCCTGAAACAATATGTCAGTCGCGTCGAAAGTACTTGGCCCTAACTAGAATCATGTCCTCTTTCAGACGAGGCAAATAAAGATTGAATAGCTCCAGTAGTTTTCGAGATATGAGTTCCTGACACCCATCCCATATCAACACCTTTCGGAATTGATACATCACCCTTCAAAGACTTGGGTATAACCATGAAACCATACAATGCTTTTTTGTTTTGATGAATTCATTATTAGTAATCGAAAGAGAGATTAGAAGCAAAATTTTCATTTTTTTATCAATAGATACTAAAAGAGCACCAAAAGTGCAAGTAGCACTTTTTTCAAAAATGGTAAATTGACCATACAGTTTGGCTACTGAGGTTTTAGAATGTGCTGATTTCATTGGGAAGGTCTATTCCTCTACCTACATCAACCATATCGAAGAGTTTTGTAATATAACAACATAGAAATCTTGTTATATTAGTTATTAGTCAGTTATTTGTGCCCCCTGGAGCACGAAAAAAACAAGTAGTGGAAATATAATGAAATATCACCACGAAATCAAATTTATTTTATTTATAATATGGTTTTTTTGAGATGCTGATCACGATATGAGAATGAAAAATATCCTACCTTGTTGATTACGGCTTTTTGGGATATGTGTCAATGTCAATGTGTGGCACGAAAAATACAAGTAGCACAAATTTGATAATCAAAAATCATTACAGAATCAACCTGATTTTATGCCATTATGGGTTTTCTGGGACGCTGATCACGAATATGACAATCAAAAATATCGTATTATCCATCCAAATTCGATTTTTGCCTTTTGAAATGTTATCCTACTTGTATTTTTGTCTTTTGTATTTGTCTCTTCACATCAAAGTAATCCTCTATTTCAGTTTTGGTGAAAAAAAATCATTTTTTTTTTATTTTTTCATTAAGACCGAAATTTTATGTAGATTTCAAATCTAGACGCGGTTTCGCAATATCACTTTTCGTTTTCGAGATATTTGGCTTTTTTCACTGCTTGCACTTTTCGTACCAGGTCGTCTCGTGTCAGGTCGCTGAATTCGATGGTGGCACTTATTAAAAAATCTGACCAAGTCTTGGCTGTTTTTTTTACACTAATTGCACTTTTCGTTCTATATGTATGACATATTTGATTTAGCTGATTCCATCAAATGATATTTCCTGCAGCCTTAGTTCAACTGAAGTATCCAAATTCAGTTTTAAGCTCTGCCACGACGTCAACGTGTTGCAGGAAGGGCAGAGGGATTGGCTTTTTTGATGTTTACTGGAAGCCATATAAACCAGGTTACATAATGTTGGCTTTTTCATGTTTGCTGGAAGCCATATAAACCAGTTTTGGCTCCCTCTGACAAATTTTCATCACAATCCACCATGAGCACCTGCATATAAACCACCATCTTCTGTAAACGTCAAACACAAAAAAGTGACATCCGAAATGAATTCTCCATCCTGGTAGAGCACAATAATGGAAATTTTAGCTAGGCAGTGTGATTTATTATAATTGGATGGACAACTAGCAGACAGACATACAGACCGACAGACAGACAGCCTAGATTCTACCAAACATAAAAATTGACATCGGAAATGGAATGCCCGACCCAGAAAACCCCCACAATGGAAATTTTAGGTATCTTATTCAAATTGGACAGACAACTAGCAGACAGACAGACAGACCGACAGACAGACAGCCTAGACTCTATCAAACATAAAAATTGATATTGGAAATGAAATGCCCGACCCCGAAAACCCCCATAATGGAAATTTTAGCTAGCTGGTGTGATTTATTAAAATTAGACGGACAACTGATGGACAAACAGACAGACATACAGACCGACAGACAGACAGTCTAGATTCTACCAAACATAAAAATTAACATAAAAAATGAAATCTCCGACCCCGAAAACCCCATATCGAAATTTCTTGTTAGTTTATCATTCTAACTGACGGACATTATTAAACTGACATTCTTTGAAATTCACAGACAGTTTTCGCGGTAAGGTTAAAAAAAGGACATTTTGTTTTTGTCATTTACTCCTATTTCATTTTTTGGACACTTTTAGTCACTAAAAATGTATCTCCTCCTTCAATCTTTATCCGATTTGGCTAATTTTTTTTTGTTTGAAAACCCTGTCTCTCCTGAACAGAACCCTTAGATGGATTTTTGAATTTCGCTCTAGTTTTCGAGAAAAGTTAGATTAAAGCTTAGTCTATAAAAATGAAAATTTGATGACTTCGTGTCACAAAAAGTGCAATAAAATCATTTTGAAAACGAAATTCAAAAATTCCTCTGTGACGGGATCAGACAGAGGATCCCGGTTTATCTGGTTAGATTTATTTACGCATCCCGCCGTGTGAAAAGAGTTTATTAGAGTTCCTGTTGTTAATCGTTCGATATGTATATAATATAAATGGTATAAAGTATAAGCACAGTTATAGTGAATGCAGTTGGTAATTGCAGTATACTGACAATGTGAATGAATAAACGGCTGAACGGTAATAAAGTTGCTGTCCTACCCTAACTGAACTGACTAGCTAATGAGTGAATGAATAACACGGTTACTGGTATTATATTGCACCGGTTGGCCGCATTACACTACTCAGCCGATGCCTTCCCCCCATTGGCTAATAACTCACTTCTCACCCTCCCATCTCCCTGGGAGTGCTTCCCCCCCGCTGCCGTCTCTCTCTCCCTCCCGGAGGTGTAACCTCTGACCCCCGCTGTGTGTGTTCCCTTGGGGCCTGTTGTCCCCGCTTATTGGGGTGACACAAGGTCGATTGGTAATCAACCTCGTGCTCCCAATATTGCTTAAAACCAACTTTGTGTGGGCCTGGTTAGCGGAATTGAATACGCTAACACTCCCCCCCATGCTATCTTCCTGGTGAGAAGATAGCATCCACCTCTAGTGCGCTACAATTCCGCTGGATCTCGACCTAGCATCGAGTGTGGGGTGGAACTGTTTTCCTCGGAGCCGGCTTTCCAGACCGCCCCCTATGGGTATGATATCGCTACCCTGTTTACCTGGCGTCCCGTGTCGGGCCGATCGTGCGCTCCTCTCACACGACTTTTGTTTCCCCAACACTTTCGCCACTCCAACTCCACTCTGTTCTCACCCTGACTCTCCTCTACTTCTCCTCACTTCCGCTCTAACTCTCGGACTTCCCTATCCCTCACTCAGCCTCTTATTCCTCCCCCCCACACTTGAATTGCACTCGCACTCTCTCCGCACTACAACTCAATCCCTATCTCACCCACTCACTCCCGACGAGTTTCACCCCCCTCCTGTGCCGTCGCACTCAAGAAGTGTCATGTCGTCCAGTGTCTCGTCCGTGATAGTATTATAGTCTATTGGTCCCCAGTCCCAGTAGCTAATTGAGAAAAAGGTTGTATGACTATAGTACTTACTTTGATTGTATTTACTTGCTAAACTAATAATGATTACTACGTACGTACATACTAATTGCACTTTTCCATTATTTAAATTACTTGAATTCGTACTTAGGAGTTCGCACGTCTCGCGTGGTGCCTTCCAGGCATATCACACGGATGTCTTAGATCGTTCCACCTGCCTTTGGGAACCACCTCAACTCTTTCCCTCTATCGTCCTCCTCCCTGGGTCGTTTCCTGGTCACTGCCGCTCCTTTGGTCTTGTCTGATTTCAGGCTCCTGACCCTCGCTGTCACCTCTTTACTAATCCCGGTCGTCGACTCCTTGGGCGCTGGTGTTATTAGCTCCCAGTATCGCTTCGCGGGTGGCCCCTCCGAGTGGCCCTGTTGTCTCCCCCTGGTGGCGTCCCATAGGATCACTTTCATCACCCGCGGCACATGCTCCGCCAAGAAATCCCTGAACTCTCCTCTGTTCTGTGGCGTCCACCTGTCCAAAAACCTCTGCGTATTTATCACTCCGGCATACAATGCCGCCGTCGCCACTTCCTGGTAGGCTAAAAGTTGTATGGTTTTATTGAACTGGCGGTAAATGCAGACACGGAAATTGGATATTCCACAGCAGTATAAATGTTTGGCGTTTTAGCTGCGGAAGCATTACTAATCCACAAACATAACCCCCCTCTTAACGTTTACCACCCGACCCTCTAAACAATGGTTCGGACAGGTTTAACATTACGGTGTTATTACATACAGTAACAACTTTTACTACTGTATTGACATTTTTCTCTTTATATTTTGTTTTTGCTTTGTTACATACGTCATATTGCGTACTAAGTTAAAATTTCCGCACTACATGTGCTACAACTTTTATTTATCTAATTACACACTAGATACTTGGATATAAATCACGTTCATATGCTTACAAATACTAATACTAATACAGTACCTTTGCAATATTGGTCCATCGTTTATACTGCTCATATCTGGCGCGTAATAATTTAATTATTTAACCTAGTATAATATTTTTCTTCCTCACATTTTGCGCATTAAATTTACGATGCAATCCTAATCGCCTAATCCTAATCCTGATCCTCATCGCCGTCATACCATAGGAAGCGCTGGCTGTCACTATCCATTTTGTTACACGGACTTGGTTGAACATGCCTTCGATGTCGCAGGTGAAAGCGTGTTTACCATTCCTGAATCTGAGTAGGACGTCGATCCCTGAGTTGTAGATGTTGGGACCCTCCAGCAGATAATCGTTTAGGCATTTTCCGTTGGTCTTGGCCGATGCGTCAACTACCATCCGGAGTTTACCTTTCTTCGGGTCTAGAGCCACGTGGAGTGGCAGGTAATAGGTCCTGTCCGTGCTTGGTTCATTGACCGGTAACTCCACGGCCCATCCTTTCTCGACATACTTTCTGATTGTTTTGTGAATGTACTCATTCTTCTCGGGGCTCCGTTTTAGCGTCTGCTTCAACTTACGAAGCCTCATGAGTACCATCCCTTTATTGTCGGGTAACGGTAGCTTCGGTAGCTTCCATACCATTCCTATGGTATACCACCCCTCGTCGCATTTCATCGACTCCCTTACACTCTGTAGAGCCTGTTTAACTTCCACCGAGGTTCCGACCCCGGTCTCCTTTAATCCCTCAAAATCCTGCCTGAGCAGTCTCCTGAGCTGCTCCTCCGCTCCCTCATCTCCCATTTCTCGCATAGTTCCCGCGAACATGCATCCTGATCTCTCCGACATCCTAAATGGTATCTTACTCCTGATTGGGCCGCTCAGCGTCCATCCGAATGGTGTTAATATCACCACCGGGTCACACTGCCTGTCTTCGCCGAAGACTGTTTGCATTCTCTCGTGGGCCGTCGGGCAGTCCATTCCTACTATGATGGATACCTTCCTAACATCCACCTCTGGGATTGAGAAATCGATACTGTCCAGGAATCTGTATTGTTCGACTTCGATGTTGGTTGGCCGCCTGGCGTTGATATTTATCGACTCTATCACCTGGATGGGGTCGATGGTCGCCCCATAGTCGCATCCCGGTGCTATCGCTGCTATCGCGCACCGTCCGGTCCTCATCTCCAGAACCTCATCTTTGCTGGAGATGGTTGTTACCGCCATTCTACTTGGCCTCGTTCTCAATCCTATCTCTTCGGCCACCCAATCCTCAACTAAGGTGAAGGCTGCACCACTGTCGACCAGCATCAGTGTGGTTACTGATCGATTGCCTTCCCCGATTATCCTTACTGGTACTACTCCTAATAGTACCGTTCCTCTCTTCCTTGCCACTACGGTGCTCGTTGTCATTGTCTGTCCTTTACTCTGACTGAACTTAATTGGCGTTTCTTTGCATTGGTTAGCTCTATGTCCACTCATCACACATCGCGAGCAGATTTCATTTCTTCTCGCGTATTCTACCTGATCTTCCCTGGGTAGCGCTTGCCAATACCTGCAGTTCATGGTCTGATGAAGTGCATTTGTATGTAGTTGGCATTTGCTCTTTGGGGTGTAGCCATCCTTATAAAGTACGTTGCATACCGCACTTATATTTGTACCAAAGTCCCTACTATTCTTATTGTTTGGGTTTGGCCTACTGGGCGTGCTGGGGTTATGTTTATTTGTGTTGTTATTTTTCCCCTGTCCGCTCCATGATGTGGTCTTACCCGCGGCTACTTGTGGACTGGTAGTCCCCTGCGTTGCTGCATACGGCAGTGACTGTCTGAGCTTTGGCAATGCGTTTGACGCGTTGTGCTCTGGTTTCGGCCTGTGGTAATCGGTCTTTGGTCCCTTTCCCAGGCTATCCTCGCTATAGACTGGGTCCGTTATAAGTTCAGCTTCATAGTTTAAGAAGCTCGACATCTCTTCTAAACCCGGTTCCTCACCCTTCCTATCTCGAGTGGTGAAAGCGATTTTTCTCCACTTATTGCGCAGCCAAATCGGTAGTGCCTGCGCTATCGTAGCGATGTTGTTAGACGCGTTGAGTTCGTATGGCGCGTCCAGCGTCTTTAGTACGATTAGCACCTTCTCGACTTTGTTAGCGAATGTCTTTATGCTAACGGGGTTATCCTATAGGCCACCCGATGTTATACCTCTCAGGGTCTGCTGGATGATCTTGGCCGGGTGCCCGTATTCCCTGTCTAACGCCCACCATGCCGTCGTGAAGCCGCCCTCAATGCTCTGGTATTGCCTCACGATGTCGTATGCTGGGCCTCCTGTATACACTTGTAGATACTTTAGGCACTCCGCCTGCGTCAAATTCTTTGTTAATATTTCATTACTATACATACGCCGAAACTGTAGGTATTCTTCCGGCCTACTTCCATCGAATTTGAATGGTTCCACGGGTGGTAACTCAATCCCTGTCTTTAATGCATCGATTAACGTGGCCATCCCCATCGCTTGCGCTTCCAATGGGTTCGATGGATGCTGTATAGGTTCTCCCGTTGGGTGTGGTCCGTTCGTCCTGTCTGTCGCTTTCCTCTGACTTGGATATATCATAGGGGGTATTATATATATATATATAGGGGGTCCATATTTCTGTGTCGCACGATCTATTCTCATCCAAGGGGTTCGATGTTGTTACTCCTATTGGGGTATATTGTTGATATTGTGATGGGGGAATGTCACCCTGTCCCCCCCCCCCCCCCACCGGTATGTTTGGTACTGGGGTTGATGTTAATATATTGGGGCCCATACACCTATCCGCAATAAGTCTCCCCTCCCCTGGGTATATGTTATGTCCTTGCATTCTGTGCTGGTACCTGTATAGGCCTATCCACTTCTGGCCTACCTGCTGGTATGTACTCCGCGACTTCCGGGTTTAATCCCGTCGTTCGCGCTATCCTATCGCCTACATTATCTCTCCCAGCATGGCCTATGGTATGTGCAGTAAGGCCTATAGTATGTCCTGCAGTCTGTATGTGTCGCTCGGGATCAAAGTTTATCCTTCTCGAATAATCCTCCCCGCGGCTACCGTATTCTCGATCGGTAGGTATATCCCGTCGGGAAGTTTCTCTTCGACCCCCTCTACTGCTCTCGTCCTCGTGCCAGTACATCCTGTACCCCTCTCTCTGCGCTCAATACGCCTCGTCAGGTCGCGTTCCTCCGGGGCGACGGCAATCTCCCGAAGTTCGACCCCACTGACTCTCCGTCTCCATCTCTACTACCGACGGCTCGCTATCCGTCCTCGCCCTTCTGTCGTTCGCGGCGACACTTCTTCTACCCTCTTCCTTTCTTCTCTCTGTAGTGCAGTATCCCCGGTCGTGAGATCTCTCGTCGACCTCCCGGTTAAACTCCACTGTTCTTCTTCCCTCTTCTGATTGGGCTCGACGCCTCGTCGCTCGCCCTCTCGCGACGTCAATCTGCTTCTCTCTGCTCGATCGCACGCCGCTGGGGATACTCGTAATCCCCCTATTACTCTCCGTCGCCGGGTGCTGCGGTTCACCTAATTCGCCCCGCGCATTATCCGCTGACACTTGTGCGACACTCTTTGCCCCCCCCCCCCCCCCCCGCTCGCCGCTAATCTCTCGTTGTGGGGCTCCTACAGCCCCCCCTCGCTCGCCACCTATTACTTCACTATCTCTCACTTCACTACTACACCCCTCTCTAGTCGACACACTAACCCTACTGCGGCTGGGTCTATTCACCCCCGCCCCTCTCTCTGCTACTGTGTGGCCTACCAGGCCCTCTACTTCCTGCCTACTAACTACGTGGCCTACCAGGCCCTCATTGGATTGACTTAACCGCGCCACCTCCTGCCTACTGACTACGTGGCCTACCAGGCCCTCATCGGGTTGACTCAACCCCGTCATTTCCTGCCTACCAACTATGTGGCCTACCAGGCCCTCGTTTGTCGGGCTGTCTGTGCCCGCCGCGTTTATATTAATAGCACCATTACTAGTATCGCCCGTTAAATCAATTAAATCCTCCAAATCAATTAAATTATTTTGCACGCCTAAATTAGAAACGGAATTATTTTGTTCGTCCGAAATAAGATTATTTGAATTATTTTGCAGATTCATATTTTAATTATTTGAATTAGGATTATTCGGATTATTTAAATTGGCATTATTATTCGAATTACTCGTATTCGTACTCGTAATTACTCGTAAATTTAAATTACTACTACTAGGTAAAATATTTCCTGCAATGAAAGTTTGGTTAGAATTATCCAATACGGTACTATTAATATTAACGTTATCTACTGTATTATTACCCCCCCCCCCCCCCCCCCCCGCCCGTACGGTCACACCAGTCTTGGGTCTGTCGTGTGGTCCCTGTAAGTGGGGTACCAATAAACGTTTCCACAGCCCTTGGCTCCTCGTAAATACTCGAGCCAGTCTCGCTCTCTGACAATCCCATCTGCGCTAATTCCAGTCTGCGTTTCTGTTTGGCTTGATATTGAATAAGCCCCTTTAGGCGGGCATGCAAATCATCCCGCACATGCTTCCCCTTTGCCTCTCTTTCCCGATCCTCCCGCGCACTCTGGTCGGCTAATTCCACCTCTCGCAACTCTCTCCAGTCGTCTCACCTCGCGCTCTTTTCGCTCGCTCTGTTCTCTCGCCTCACGCTCTTTTCGCTCGCTCTGGTCTCTCGCCTCACGCTCTTCACGCCTATTCTGCTCTCTCGCCTCGCGCTCTTCTTGCTCCTTCCTTTCTATCCTCCCTATTTCCTCGCACTCCTTAAAGCTTCTCGCGGCCTTCTCGGCCCTCTCTCTGTTCACTCTAACCAGTTCTTTCTCCTTCTCTAATAACGCACTCCCTTCCTCTAACTGTCTCTCTAGTTCTCTCTGGTCTAGCGCCGCCAGATTGAGCTAGCATGCCAGATCTATTTCCCGCACTTTTTCTCTTTCTTTTGCGGAGGATGTAGCAGACTTATCGGTCGCGACGGACTCCCGTCGCCTTCCCGTCCCACTAACTTTACCCCGCCTCCCTGGATTTTCCCCTACCGACAAGACCGAATCCTCGGGGTTAACCTCGGATTCGCTCTCCTGCGGTCTCCTCCAAACCACCAATTTTACTCCCCATGCATCGACTAAGTATGGCCCTACATACACTACGCTAGGTTCCATACCCCTATACTCCCATAGTTCGAACAGTTCGCTGGCAACCCCTCTCGCTCTCTCGTCAGCTAGTTCTCCCTGTCCAAAACGCATTAAGTAATCAAAGTGTCTGTTCGACTCGCCTAATCGTTTCCTCAACTTCACCTCGTCTATCTTCGCCCCTCCTTTGGCCTCTCTCAACTGCTTCTGGGTCGCGGCGTAGGCTCGTCGGAGCTGGTCGCTGACCCCGACGTCCTCGTCGCCGACATCTCCTTTATCCCTCCGGGTCCGGCGTCGTATCGGCGGCCCCACCGTCGCCGTTCCAGTGGGCCGTCCGTCGCCCTCGGCCTGTGGCTGGCCGGCGACATCAGCACGTCGACCGCCGCTGTGTGTCGACTCATCTCTCTCCTCTCCCAACTCATCTCTCCCTCCTCTCGACTCGTCTTCTGGTTGTAGACGGCCCCCCTCATCTTTGGTTGCCGGATCGCCCGTTATCGATGGGTCCGGCATCGTGGGTCTGTACCGTCGCGTCGCGGCCTCGCAGATCATTAGGTCGCCATCCGGGGTCCGCGGCGGTGTCGTCTCTCCTGTTCGACTCAGCGCTTTACGTTCGGTGTCTTTATTACTGTTGGGGCAGCTAGAGTTTATTACTGTGGTTCAGTTTCGGGCAGCTGGACTTTATTACTGTGATGGGATCAGACAGAGGATCCCGGTTTATCCGGTTAGATTTATTTACGCGTCCCGCCGTGTGAAAAGAGTTTATTAGAGTTCCTGTTGTTAATCGTTCGATATGTATATAATATAAATGGTATAAAGTATAAGCACAGTTATAGTGAATGCAGTTGGTAATTGCAGTATACTGACAACGTGAATGAATAAACGGCTGAACGGTAATAAAGTTGCCGTCCTACCCTAACTGAACTGACTAGCTAATGAGTGAATGAATAACACGGATACTGGTAATATATTGCACCGGTTGGCCGCATTACACTAATCAGCCGATGCCTTCCCCCCATTGGCTAATAACTCACTTCTCACCCTCCCATCTCCCTGGGAGTGCTTCCCCCCCGCTGCCGTCTCTCTCTCCCTCCCGGAGGTGTAACCTCTGACCCCCGCTGTGTGTGTTCCCTTGGGGCCTGTTGTCCCCGCTTATTGGGGTGACACGAGGTCGATTGGTAATCAACCTCGTGCTCCCAATATTGCTTAAAACCAACTTTGTGTGGGCCTGGTTAGCGGAATTGAATACACTAAAGTCCTCTAAGGATTCTGTAAAGGGATAGTCAGTGCACATACTCACCAATTTTCAGACCAAAATACTCAAAATTGTAGGAGGAGATACATTTTAAGAACGGACCAATCAAAATTTCGTTTAATTGGCTATTAGCCAATCAGAAGCGAGTATTTTAGATGTGTGACCACAGAAATGGAAAGCCCGTCCAATTACCTTTCAGAATATATATATATGTCCTAGTATCCAATGATATACTATGGTGTATTTTAAACATTACCAAAAGGTTGCCAAATCCGACTACCCCCCCCCCCCCCCCCCCCTTAACCTTTAGAGGAATAACCATATCCAGTCCATATCCAAATTCATCTATTGATATCATCCTCCCATACATAATTTAAAAATTACTAATTGCAAAATTCCGCAAAGTAATAGCCTTAGCCGTAATAGCAATAGGAAAGTTTCGCCCGTGGCTACATTTTGTTCTTATAGTTCCGCCCGTGGCTAGATTTTGTTCTTATAGTTCCGCCCGTGGCTAGATTTTGTTCTTATAGTTCCGCCCATGGCTACATTTTGTTCTTATAGTTCAGCCCGTGGCTACATTTTGTTCTTATAGCTCCGCCCGTGGCTAGATTTTGTTCTTATAGTTCCGCCCGTGGGTAGATTTTGTTCTTATAGTTCCGCCCGTGGCTAGATTTTGTTCTTATAGTTCCACCCGTTGCTACATTTTGTTCTTATAGTTCCACCCGTGGCTAGATTTTGTTCTTATAGTTCCGCCCATGGCTACATTTTGTTCTTATAGTTCCGCCCGTGGCTACATTTTGTTCTTATAGTTCCGCCCATGGCTACATTTTGTTCTTATAGTTACGCCCGTGGATAGATTTTGTTCTTATAGTTCCGCCCGTGGGTTCATTTTGTTCTTATATGTCCGCCCGTGGCTACGTTTTGTTCTTATAGTTCCGCCCATGGATAGATTTTGTTCTTATAGTTCCGCCCATGGCTACATTTTGTTCTTATAGTTCCGCCCGTGGCTACATTTTGTTCTTATAGTTCCGCCCGTGGCTACATTTTGTTCTTATAGTTCCGCCTGTGGATAGATTTTGTTCTTATAGTTCCACCCGTGGCTACTTTTGTTCTTATAGTTCCACCCGTGGCTACATTTTGTTGTAATTTTTCCGCCAGTGGCTACATGTTTAATAAAGGCAGAGTCCGACAATAGCCAAGTTTAATGCTATACATATTTACATACACATTAATACACACATTAAAGATATGTTACGTTGTAACGAACTGTTAAAGTAAAGTTAATAAATAGTTTGTATTTTATTCGATTGGGAAACATTCTTTTATCGCTACTACTATTTTCATGAATCCATTTCCATTGCTCCTCTTCACCTGCCTCCTCCAAAGGTACTCAAATAGCTTTTCGCTAAACCGATCTTCGTATTTATTACATTGATCGCAACTATTCCTCTCATCGTAGATCTGCCTCACTTGTTTCCTCGGGTGTGCTTTATTTTTATTATTACTTTAAAGGCGTCTTTGTGTTGTGTGTCTTGCATGGCTTGGTGATACCATTACAATTTTCACACATCTGCTGCATACCATTGACTCCTTTAGCACTTTCTAATGCCTCACTTCCGACTTTGTTCAGGTTTTCGGTGCATGGGTATGGCATACTTTTGGTATTTTAATTCGATATAATTTTATGACGGCCGATAAAGGTACCAACAACGTTCGGTAGGGCCAACTGGGGGTCCTGCTACATGCACGTTGTGCATTGAGAGATTTGTGACATATGGGATTGACAGGTAGTCCGGCATCTCAATCTAATTGGTTAAACTGATTAAACACACATGAATGAATGAAATCAATTGTATTGAATAATAATCCAGGTATCTTGCTCCAGCTCCCCTTGTCTCAAGGTTGAGATATTCAGCCTATTTACTATATAACTGAGTTTGGCCTTGGTTGCCATGCTAACATAACAACCAGAACTACAGCATATACTCTAGTTATCTCAAAGTAATGTTTCTGAGGGGATGGCATTTGGAGACTTGTATTCTTTTACAGACATTCCAGCCAGTTCTGGAAATCCTTATCATTAATCATTGTGGCGAATGCGGTAGACAAAATACGTACCATCCTGTTCTTATCTGATGTGGCATCCGAACTATCCTCGAAATTCTGTGATGTTACAGAGAATGCACTGAAATGCTCGATAGTGAGCCGACCATGTGCTTCAATCACCGCCAGCGCACCAGCCAGTTCCCACTCTGCACACGAACCAGCAAGGTTAGTCTTGACACCAATTCTTGAAGGACGTTCTGAGAGATAGCTGGTGGCAACGATTTTGAATGTACCATCACTTGGCGTTATTATTCGGCGTTTCTGTTGCTAGATATGTTGCTAGGTGGTCGCAATTGAGTTGGACGGGATGATACTCAATGCTGACTCCCATAATTCTAGAATATCGATAAATAGTTGTGACGGGATCAGAGGATCCCGACCGAGTTTTGGTTTATTTACGCGTCAGGGCCACACCGTGTGATTGGAAAAGGAAGGGTTTGTTGTTCCGATATTGTTGATAAACTTTGATGGTAATATATAGTATACAATGATAATGTAATACAGATAGCACAGTGTCGGTAAATCAGTAATACAGAATAATAATTGGTGACGGCAGTGACGGTATAAAGTGTCACCTTACTGCCCTGATCAACTGAGATAACTGAATGTTGGGCACTGACCGGTAATATATATATTGATTAGCTACATTACTTATGGCCATTGTACCTAGCGGATGCGTTTCTTGGCTCTCATTGGCCAATAACCTAATTCTCGCCCTCAACTCTGTGGGAGTGTCCCCCCCCCCCCCCACTGCTGTTACTTTCCCCTCCCAGAGGTTTAACCTCTGACCTCCCTTTGTGTGTGGCCCTTCGGGGTTTGTTGTCCCCGTTTACTGGGTGTGTGATACAAGGTTAATTGGGGATTAACCTCGTATCCCCAATATTGCTAAAAGGTGCCACTTCCCAACTTTATGGGGTGGTGGGCGGAATTGAATCCGCTCACACTCCCCCCCATGCTATCTTCCCGGTGAGAAGATAGCATCACCAACAAGTGCGCTTCAATTCCGCTGGATCCCGATGTACTATCGGGTGTGAGGTGGAGTTCTTTTCTCGAAGCTGGCTTTCCAGGCCGCTCCCTATGGGTATGATATTGCTACCCTCTCTTGGTGCAACTTCGTCTACCTTGCACCAAGACATCTGGCGTCCCGTGTCGGGACGATTGTGGATTTCTCACACAATTTTGCTTCCTCACTACTCTCTCCACTCTAACTCCGCTCTAACTGACTCTAACTTTCCTCCACTCTAACTCTCTTACTCCTCCCCCCCCCACACTTGAATTGCACTCGCCTTCCCTCCACACGTTCTATACTCAACCTCTAACTAACCCACTCACTCCTGACGAGCCTCACCCTCCCCTCCTGTGCCGTCGCACTCAAGAAGTGTGAAGTCGTCCAATGCCCCGTCCTGTCATAGTCAATTGGTCCCCAGTTCCAGTAGCTAATTGGAAAAGGTTATATGACTATAGTACTTACTTTGATTGTATTTTCTATTTGACTAAACTAATGATTACTACATACGTACATACTAATTGCACTTTTAATTAAATTTGCACTTAGGAGTTCGTATTACTTCACATGTGGCGCCTTCCAGGCATCTCCACACCCAAGTTATAGTTCGTTCCACCCGACTTTGGGAACCATCTCAACTCCTTCCCTCTGTCGTCCTCCTCCCTCGGTCGTTTCCTGGCCGCTGCCGCTCCCTTGGTCTTATCTCCTTTCAGACTCCTGACCCTTGCCGTCACCTCTCTACTGATTCCCGTCGTCGACTCCTTGGGCGCTGGTGTTATCAGCTCCCGGTATCGCTTCGCGGGTGGCCCCTCCGAATGGCCCTGTTGTTTCCCCCTAGTGGCGTCCCATAGGATCACTTTCATTGCCCGCGGCACATGCTCCGCCAAGAAAATCTCTGAACTCTCCTCGGTTCTGTGGTGTCCACCTGTCCAAATACCTCTTCGTATTTATCACTCCGGCATACGACGCCGCGGATGACACCTCCTGATAGGTAAACGGAAGTCTCCGTTTAATGATCTCCAGGTGGGCCTCCTGGTTGATATTAAAGAAGCCCCACCGGAATTCCTGGGCCTTCATCCGCTGTCGGGTCATGGCGCCGACATTGGCCCACTCCTCGAAAATCCTAAACTTCTCCTCGTCGTCCATCCAGTCGCACTGGCGTCCGTAGTGCCCCCGGAAGTTGCACTTAGAACACCGGTTGTGCAACCGTGGACACGCCCCCATCCTGTGGCTCAACTCGCGGCAGTAGAGACAACTAGTCCCTTTCTGGAATCGGTACAAGCAGCTCCTTTCCTGGTGAGTTTGCCTCCCGCAGTAATCGCAGCCGAGTACCAATGCCTCCCGCCCCATGTTGTCTTTCGTCCCAAGCGATCTCCTCGGTCTGTGGAGTCGCTGGTAAGCGAACTTCTGGACGTTAGCGTCCCTGTCCACGTATATCTCCTCGCCCCGCCCAGGCATCGTCTCTCCGAATACTACCCGTGGTGCCGTCCCCGGTTGCTTGCCCAACCTGATGGTGCTCCCCGCGAAATCCATCGCCGGCTCCTCATGCACCCAGGCCCGCTTGCCGGGTCAATCCCAGAAGGCCCTCGCCCCGCTGGCCATCACCACCCTCCCGCCAACCCAGTCCATGTCCGAGTGGCCGATTCTCCCAATGGGTGGCATCTCTCCGAACTCGTCGTCATCCTCGTCCTCCTCTGTGAGTGGCTCCAATCCCGGTATCCCGGTGGATCCACTGTGACCCTTCCTACCTTGGCTCTCGCCAGTGACTCTCCATCCTTCCAATTCCCCTGGCCACCTCCGCGTGAAATCGCCCTCGGCGCCCGCTGGTATGGGCGTCGCCTGCATTCCCGATGTCGACTGTTTCGGTGATCCCACCGTCCACCCCAATTCTCGCCCTAGAGACTCGCCCGAACTCCCTGATGTCCAGTGTAGCTCGTCTAAGGCCGCCTGTTCCTCAAATCCATAGCTCTCTCTTCTTGCTTCCTCCTCCCTTTCTTCTGCCTCCCTCCTGTCTCGCCTAGCGATTTCTTCCAATCGCTTCGCCTCTCGTCTATCCGCCTCTAGCTGCTCCCACCTCTGATATGGCGTATCCACCTCCCCGTCTACTAGATATCGGCAGTTATAATATACCGACTCGCCCTTCAGCCCCGGGTGGTCTACCAGACCCTCGAAAGCCGTTTTGAAGGCTCTTCTGTAGTTCAGGGGTGATCCCGATAACAGGAATGCCGTTGGTTCTCTCTCGATAACCACGGTCATGAATAGGTTTAGCAAACCTATCATTATCAAGTCCTCCTGCAGGATATATCGCTTCTGATATACCTTTATCGCTCATCTCCGGAATTGATACACCTCTTGTTTCCCCGGTCTCGCTCCCCACTTCAGCGAGTTTGCCAATTCCGCTCCATACTCCTCTCTGAATCTACTCCAGTCCATTGGTTTGTGACATACGAGCCCCATTAGCTGGCCCATCACCACCGTTCCAGAATGGCCTGCGTTCTCTACTAGTCCCAACCCGTCTGGCGCTGTCATAGCCATGTAGACCGTCTGCATGTCCAGGAGGTTGGGGGTGTCCGGACCGATGATTCTCTCCGCATCGTCGCGGATCGCCAATCCCACCTTTATCGTTGACTTCTCTCTTACTAGGGTTTGTACCGCCTTTGGCAACCGGTTCAACTTCGGCCCGTTCTCCTTCCCATACGTTCCCAGGTCGAATAGGAAAATGTCCCCATTTGGCGCGGCCAAATGCAGGAGTATGGTTCTGGCCGACCCCGCCAAGCCTCTCCTCGAACCTTCCTCGTCCTCCATGGTCCCCTCATCGTCTAGGACCATGTATCCTCCCCTGCTGACGGACTCTACGAACCTCTTCCAGTCCTTTCTCAGTTGTTCCTTTGGATACTTCGGTATCCCGAACTTCGCCTCGTCTCCCTTCACCACATAGTGGAAATGCTCGAAGATTGCGTTGTCTAGCAACGGTGTCCCGTAGGTCCCGACCAGCCGCTGTTCGTGCACCTCCCTGAAATGGTCCTGCAGCGCTCGCGCTTTATGACCCCTCTCTAACCGCTCGTAGTATCCCCTCGTCTTCTCTTCCGGATGCCTCTCGGTGAAATCCACCAGTATCTCCTTTCCTCCCAACTCCGCCTTTCTCTTTCGAACAAGTTTCTCCGCCATTTCGAACTCTCCCAATCGCTCACCTATAAGGTGGTGCCTTGCTAAGGTGCAATACAGATGAGTGATGAAGTTAGGATGGTTTATGCAGTCCGATAATGCCCTATCTCTTGCTGAATGTTAGTTTATTGCCTAATTTTCCTATTCGTAATTCTGTCCGTTTATTTACCTTTAATTATGTTCTGGAATATTTTTCTTACTGTTACCATAATTTGTCTAATTTCTAATTTCTAATATTTATTTTAATTCTATGACTGTGCTATGAGTTTACTAATTGATTATTTCTATTCTAATCCATATTCTGGCCTACTCTATGGGCTTGTGCAGTACAGCAGTATATCTCGTGTGGCCTACACGATCTGTCCAGCTGTACCCACATGCCCCCCTCTCGCTACTCACTACTAACTCTACTGACTAATTTCTACCAACTCTTACTAACTCTTACTGTATACTATATACCCTTCTACCGCTAACTCTTACTACTAACGGTACTATACGTACCCTCTTACTAACTTCTCTACTAACTCTTACTACTAACGGTACTACGTACCCTCTTACTAACTTCTCTACTAACTCTTACTACTAACGGTACTACGTACCCTCTTACTAACTCCACTAACTCTTACTACCGGTACTACGTACCCTCTTACTAACTCCTCTAACTCTTACTACCGGTACTACGTACCCTCTTACTAACTCCTCTAACTCTTACTACCGGTATTATGTACCCTCTTACTAACTAACTAACTCCACTAACTCTCCTACTAACGGTACTACGTACCCTCTTACTACTAACTAACTCTCCAACTAACGGTACTACGTACCCTCTTACTACTAACTAACTAACTAACTAACGGTACTACGTACCCTCTTACTACTAACTAACTAACTAACTAACGGTACTACATACCCTCTTACTGCTAATACTAACTCTTACTAACTTCTATCTGCCTACTTACTTACTACATACCTACTATGTACTATTACTTTCCTTTCTCTTCCTCTCTTTCTCTATTATTTTAATTATTTTTTTTTTTTATATTTTTATATTTGTGTGTGGGAAGGGCGTCTCGCCCTCAATCCCACCCCCCTCAGTCCAACACTTGGACGACTAAACTCTACGGTGCGTCCTTTAGTAGGCAGCACTTTCCTACAGCCCTCCTATAGGTTTTCCTATCTTTCGCTCCTATCTTACCACCTATCTGCACTTCTACCGATCAGACTCTTCTGTCCTCGTCGGAGTAAGTGTCCACTACTCTTGCCAATCTCCATTGGTTGTTGATGATGGTATCGTCCGTGATGATCACCAGATCACCCTTCTTCAACTTCCTAGTGGTATTTCTCCACTTGCTCCTCCTATGAAGTGTGGGTAGATATTCCTCGACCCACCTCCTCCAGTATTCCGCGCTTATTGCCTTAGCGACTTTCCAACTTTGTCGGGAGTGTATATCGTCTGGGTCTACACCCCGCATGTCGATGGTCGCTGGCCTCTCCATTAGAAAGTGACTGGGTGTCAGCACATCTAATGATTCTGGGTCATCATTTTCTGGGTATAGCGGTCTGCTATCAATGATACCCTCACACTTAGCTAGTACCGTCCTTAGTACATCTTCTGTCACCATGTGGATGTTCATCAACTTCGTCATCAGATGCTTGGAACTACCCACGAGTCTCTCGACGCATCCTAGAGAATGCGGAGCATACGGCGTCCTTCTCTCCCACTTCACCTGTCATTTCCTCATGGCTGCCCTGACTTCCTCCCCTTCCAGGATGTCCAAGGCCTCTGCCAACTCGTTCTCCGCCCCTTGCTATGTACAATACATAGCCCCTCTTTGTGTGGATGTCCGCGCCCTCCTGGCTCAGCTGGTACTCGAACTCGTCTGTCTCTCGGTTCCACACAATCCCTAACGCCTTCTGCTGGAACCATGTCCTGTGCCATGTCCTGTCCTTGTTCGCCATGTCCTGTCCCTTGGCTGTCGTGGGATTATCCATGGTCGACTCTGGCCTCCTGTCCTCTATGGCTCTCATAAACTCTTCCGAGCTGGACTGGAACTTGGTCAGGTTAAACCCGGATCCTTTCAGGATGTCGTGAACCTCGCGCCCTGTATCCAGTAGTTCATTAACCGTGTTTCAAGACTCCATCCCGTCATCTACACAGAAGCCGCGTCGAATCATATCGACGGCTTTGGCACTGTATCTCTCTTCTTTCCCCTCTACTGTGTCCCTCACAGCCACAGTCGTCGTAAATGAGGACGACTTGGCCCCCATATTCTGCACCACCATCTTGTACATCGGTATTGTCGACGGTTCCTCGTCGCCGTTGTACCATAGAAAGCGCTGGCTGTCACTATCCTCCTCCGTCACACGGACTTGATTGAACATGCCTTCAATGTCACAGGTGAAGGCGTGCCTCCCATTTCTGAATCTCAGTAGGACCTCGATCCCTGAGTTGTAGATATTGGGACCCTCTAGCAGATAATCGTTTAGGCATTTGCCGTTGGTCTTAGCCGATGCGTCAACTACCATCGGCAGTTTACCTTTCTTCGGATCTAGAGCCACGTGAAGTGGTAGGTATTAGGTCCTGTCCGTGTTCAGTTCGTCGACCGGTAACCCCTTTCTCGACATACTTTCTGATTGTTTTGTGAATGTACTCATTCTTCTCGGGGCTCCGTTTTAGCATCTGCTTCAACTTACGAAGCCTCATGAGTACCATCCCTTTATTGTCGGGTAACGGTAGCTTCGGTAGCTTCCATACCATTCCTATGGTATACCGCCCCTCGTCGCATTTCATCCGCTCCTCCGCTCCCTCATCTCCCATTTCTCGCATAGTTCCCGCGAACATGCATCCTGATCTCTCCGACATCCTAAATGGTATCTTACTCCTGATTGGGCCGCTCAGCGTCCACCCGTAGAACCATTTAAATTCGATCACTTCACTATCTCTTACTTCACTTCTACACCCCTCTCTAGTCGACGCACTAACTCCACTACGGCTGGGTCTATTCACCCCCGCCTCTCCCTCTATCACTGCGTTGCCTGGCAGGCTCGCGTCGGGTTGACTCAACCCCCCTACTCCCTGCGTACTAACTACGTGGCCTACCAGGCCCCGCTCGGGGTCTCTCACCCCCGCTACTCCCTGCACACTAGCTCTGTGGCCTACCAGGCCCCCGCTGGTCGGACCACCTACATTAGCCGCGTTTACATTAATAGCACCATTAACCCTTTCCGGCCTGAATTAATTTAATTTAGGAAAAAAAATTGGTTGGTCTTGTTAATGGGTTAATTATACACCAAATAATAATTTTCGATGAAAAAATTTTCAAAAAATTATTTCCAATGTTGTTTTTTTTATTGTATACAAAAGTATACGTTAGGTATATGAAACATGTTCCCAATGTATACTTTTGTATACGAACTCTAGATTGTACGTACTTACTTACATACATACATCGTATAGTAAGTATATTCTATATATATATATATAATATAGAGAATAAACAAAACATGCAACGAGCAGGCAATTTTAATGAAAAAAATTTAAATTATGTTTTTTCGGAATGAAAAGCTGTCAATACTTTGAAATTTGCCAAAATGCCAAAATTTTATAATTTTGTGTGTTTTCACAACACACGTTGTTTAAAAGCAACACAGTGCGACAAAAAACTTAAAATGAAGAATTATACAGTGAATGTTTTTTTCTGTCAGTTTTGTTCAAGTTTGAAAAAAACAGTTTCGACTAACTTTTTTCAACTGTTTGTATGTCTATCTGCCCTGCCTGTTTACTGTGGGTGTACTACATCTACTCCCCAACGGTGGCTGCACCACATCTAATCCCCAATGGTGGCTGAATCATATCTACTCCCATGGCCCAATGGTTAACATCTACTCCATATGGTGGCTACACCACATCTACTCCCCAATGGTCAACATTTACTCCATATGGTGGCTACACCACATCGACTCATCAATGCTCAGCATCTACTCCACTATGGTGGCTGCACCACATCTACTCATCAATGGTCAGCATCTACTCCCCAATGGTGGCTGCACCACATCTACTCATCAATGGTGGCTGCACCACATCTACTCCCCAATGGTGGCTGAATCACATCTACTACCAAGGCCCAATGGTTAACATCTACTCCACTATGGTGGCTGCACCACATCTACTCATCAATGGTCAGCATCTACTCCCTAATGGTGGCTGCACCACATCTACTCATCAATGGTGGCTGCACCACATCTACTCCCCAATGGTGGCTGCACCACATCTACTCATCAATGGTGGCTGCACCACATCTACTCCCAAATGATGGGTGCGCCAGATTTACTCCCCAATGGTGGCTGCACCACATCTACTCCCCAATGGTGGGTGCGCCAGATTTACTCTCCAATGGTGGCTGCACCATATCTACACCCCTACGGTGGTGGATGTACCACATCTACTCCCCAATAGTGGCTGCATCACATCTACTCCCAAGGCCCAATGGTCAACATCTACACCCCTATGGTGGCTACGCCACATCTACTCCCCAATGGAGGCTGTTCCACATCTACTCTCCAATGGCGACTGCACCACATCTATCCACAATGGTGGCTGCATCACCTCTACTATCCTATGGTCAACATCTACTCCCCATGGTGGCTGCACCACATCTAGGCCTACACACACCCCAATGGTGGAAGCACCACATCACACAAACGGTGGCTGAATCACATCTACTCCCCAACGGTGCTGCACCACATCTACTCCACAACTGTGGCTGCACCACTTCTACTCCCCAACTTTATAAACCTAACGTAGACAAATGTATACAGTGGTTTATCAATAACACTACCAGCCTACCTGTACTGTAAAGTTTATCCTGGAAGTATTATTATCTCATTGGACAATCCATCTTTGGAATACCCAATCAAAATTCTCAATATCGCTTTGCCAAAGCATTTAAATAACCATCTTTCCTATGCCAGGTAGTCATCATGTCAATACCTGAAAACACGGCATCTAAAATCGTTCATTGAAGCCTTCTACTACAATTATCCAATCAGAATCGGTAATTTATAAGTAAAGGAAGTGTGATAGTGCCTCAATTGGATGAAACCAACTATAATTAGTTAAAATTATGCAATTCGTAGTGAAATAAATTCAGTGTATACAAAAATATACAGTCGGCCGGAAAGGGTTAATATTGTTTTCCAATATATATTTTGGTTGGAGTGTTCGTTTGAATTAAGATTATTATTTAGATTATTTTGCATATTTAAATTATTTGAATTATTTTGTAAATTCGAATCTGGGTTATTTGAATTATTTTCTACATTTAGATTAGGGTCGTTCGGATTTAAATGACTATTATCGGGCAAAATATTATTTCCTGCAATAAAAGTTTGATTAGGGTTATCCACTACGGTACTATTAATATTAACGTTCTCTAACGTATTATTATTACCACCCCCCCCCCCCCCCCGCCCATATGGTTACACCAGTCTTGGGTCTGTCGTCCGGTTCCTGTAAGTGGGGTATTAACAAACGTTTCCATAACTTCTGGCTCCCCATAAATACTACCCGAGCCAGCCTCACTTTCTGACAGCCCCAACTGCGCCAGTTCCAGTCGGCGCTTTTGTTTGGCCTGATATTGCATCCCCTCAGCCGGGCATGCATATCATCTCGCACACGCTTTCCCGTTCTCTCTCTCTCCCTATCTTCTCGCAGACTCTGCTCGGCCAATTCCGCCTCTCTCGCAATCCTCTCAAGTCGTCTCGCCTCACGCTCTTTTCGCTCGGTCGCCCCTCTCGCCTCACACTCTTTACGTTCACTCGCCTCTTTCGCCTCTCGATCTTTACGTTCACTCATCTCTTTTGCCTCTCGCTCTTCCCACTCCTTTCCTTCCCTCATTTATATCTCCTCATACACTCTGAAGTTTCTCGCGACCCTCTCGGCCCTCTCTCTATTCTCTCTCGCCAGATCCCTCTCTCTTTCCAACAATGCACTCCCCTCTTCCAACTGTCTCTCTAACTCCTTTTGGTCTAGCGCCACCATATCCAACTGGCACGCCAGATCTATTTCTAACACCCTTCTTACTTTGTGGAGGATGTAGCGAACTTGACGGTCGCGACGGACTCCCGTCGCCTCTCCGTCCTGCTAACTTTCCCCCGCTTTCTGGGATTTTCGCTAACCGACGAGACCGAATCCTCAGGGTTCATCTCGGATTCGCCCTCGTGTGGGTCTGCCCAACCCACTAACTTAATACCCCTGGCATCCACTAAATACAGCCCTATGTACACAATTTGGGGCTCCATAATCCCGGATCGCCACAGTTCAAATAGTTCGGTGGCGACCCACCTCGCTCTCTCACTGGCTAGTTCTCCCTGCCCGAAGTGAACTAGGTATTTAAAATGTTTGTTCGACTCACCTAGTCGCTTCTCTAGTTTCACCTGGTCCACCTTTGCTCCTTCCTTGGCTTCCCTCAGCTGTTTCTTTGTGGCGTTGTAAGCCCGCCGGAGCCGGTCGCTGACCCCGGCGTCCTCGTCGCCGACATCTCATCTTTCTCTCCGCGTTCGGCATCGTACCAGCGGCCCCACCATCGCCGTTCCGGTGGGCCGTCCGTCACCCTCGGCCTGTGGCTGGCCGGCGACATGCGCCATCGTGCGTCGACTCGTCTCTCCCTTCTCTCCACTCACTCGTCCCTCGTTGTGGTAGACGGCCGCCCTCCGCCTGGGCTACCGGATCATTCCTCTCCGGTGAGTCCAGTGTTGCGGGTCGATACCGTCGCGTCGCGGCCTCGCGGATCGTTTCGTTCGTATCGTCTGGGGTCCGCGGCGGTGTCGTCTCTCCCTCTAAGTCTCGGTGTTCGCTCATCTTTGACTTTCTGAATAGTGGCTGGCAGTCACAGTTTCTTTAGGGTCAGTGGGTAACTTTATACTGTGACGGGATCAGAGGATCCCGACCGAGTTTTGGTTTATTTACGCGTCAGGGCCGCACCGTGTGATTGGAAAAGGAAGAGTTTGTTGTTCCGATATTGTTGATAAACTTTGATGGTAATATATAGTATACAATGATAATGTAATACAGATAGCACAGTGTCGGTAAATCAGTAATACAGAATAATAATTGGTGATGGCGGTGACGGTATAAAGTGTCACCTTACTGCCCTGAACAACTGAGATAACTGAATGTTGGGCACTGACCGGTAATATATATATTGATTAGCTACATTACTTATGGCCATTGTACCTAGCGGATGCGTTTCTTGGCTCTCATTGGCCAATAACCTAATTCTCGCCCTCAACTCTGTGGGAGTGTTTCCCCCTCACTGCTGTTACTTTCCCCTCCCAGAGGTTTAACCTCTGACCTCCTTTTGTGTGTGGCCCTTCGGGGTTTGTTGTCCCCATTTACTGGGTGTGTGATACGAGGTTAATTGGGGATTAACCTCGTATCCCCAATATTGCTAAAAGGTGCCACTTCCCAACTTTATGGGGTGGTGGGCGGAATTGAATCCGCTCACAATAGTTTTGGCCATGTTGATGCCTTGTGTATGTTTCATATAACTTGTATCCATAGCAATTGTTCCAGGTCTACGGTTATGCACTTCTTCAGTATTGTTTATGGTGACGAGAACATTCCCTTCTATGTCATCCCATGGTTCCTTGGCCATTTCCATGATATGTACTCCGCCATTATTTCGTCTCAGCAGAAGCCATGTATGATAGTATTCGAATATGTCCATTCCTGTTGGTAATCGGAGGAACGCGACTTTACAGCCGGATACATACAGGGCCAGATCACTGACATCCACGTTTTCAGCAATGGCAGCATAAATAAGGTGGGATTCTTGAAGTTTGTAAACTTCCCTCACCAAGAAGTATGGATGGCCAGTTCTTGAATCAACCTGTTTTACATCATAGTTGTTCTCGTCATTATTAAATATGTTTCGCATTTCTATACCAATCAGTCTTTTAATTCGGTAGTTTGAAAACGTAGGCAGTCCAGTGAATAGATAAAACGGATATTCTTGTGACATTATTTCATCTAGAGAGATCATATTATCATCATCATACTCAAACAGAGTAGACAAGCAAATTCTCAGTGAATTGCAGACGGTGTTTATAATGAACTTAAAATATTGAAAGTATAACAAACTGTAGTAGCAAGTGGTGCTCAATGTACCTTTAACATATGAATGAATGAAGTATATTCTGGAATTTTTAGATAATCCAATAAAACTGTCCAAATATAAAAGTAGCCTAAATGTGCGTTGATTTTGGGCAAAATGTCCTTTTTGTCCCATTTTTTTCGGAGAAACAAGTGAAAGTCGAAGCTATATTTTTGAAATCGAAAACCATCTTCTTGCTCATGAACCAAGACACTTGCAACAAATCACATTTTTACCAATGATGATCAATTTGAAAAGTAATTAGAGTGGGTGACTAGAAGGCATTGGCTTGGACCAAATTGGCTGAAAGTTAATATGTTTCCAATCCGATGTTTCGGCTATCATGGTCTGACCAGAGAAGATTTGGAAAACATAGAGTTGGAAAACCCAAAATTATAAATTTCCTCTGCATAACTTTACTTTACAAACAAACAAAATCAAACAATGAAACAATATTTTGCATTAAAAAAATATACGTTAAATTCATCGTAGTGGTATATTTAAATATGAAGAGCTTTCTCTCATTTTAATAAAGCTTGCTGCCGACAGATATTTAGAATTCCAATGAACATCTTGAATGTTGTTTACAATAGTACACAGTATGTACAATTCCTCACAAGAACTCTGCAATCCTAAACGAGTCATCAGTCATTTTGACTGACAACTTTTTCACCTTGAATGAGTCGTCAGTCAATTGGACTGACGGCAAAAAAATCAACATTTGGTTCAAAAATTAGCGTTAGGTCAAAAATCACATACGTATTATAGAAAATATATTTTACTTATTACATTACTATTATAATAAATTGTTCTGTATAAATCCTATATCATCATAATTAAAATAAAGAATAAGTAATGTAGATTGCATAGTAATTAAAGTATTGTTTTTTATTACTATAACTTTCCTTTTATTTTCTAATTTTGCTGAGCATTCTACTTTCATATAGTGCAGTAATATTATTGTGACCAGGATGTCACTGTATGCTTTCACATAACCAGGTCTGTGGTACTGGTAATATTTTTGATGTTTTTGTAATAAACATTAAAATTAATTAAAATTATACTCATGCTGCATGTATTATATTAATAATCAGTGATATATAATTAAAATATATTTCAAAGATATCTTAACTAAATCAGTACACTGTAGTAAAACTAATCATTCTTATTAATATAGCCCTTAACTTAATTATAGCCCTATGATACTAAATATGAATGAAAATCTTGTTATTAGATACATATTATATTTATTTCCTATATTGACCAACTGTAGAAAATAAAGATATCTTTATTTGCTCTATTGTAGTGCAGCTCTTTATATTAATAATTATTTATAATTTATATTTTTATCACATTAATTCAGATACCCGTTTCAAGCAAAAACTTTAAAATGATAATGTAATTTCAGATTTTAGTGAAACTACAATTGCTATAGCCGAATATAAAAGTACCCATTTATATTTCATGTTATGGTATATAAATAGCAAATATAATATTCATCACATAATCGTCTGCTGTTTAATTAAATATATTATCAGGTGTTTTCATAAATGTAGAATATATTATTATTAGAAAAAAACAAGGAAAGTATTATCTTAATATTGGGGTGCACCTGGATATTGGTGGTCAGGGTGCACCTTGCAATAATATGGAGGGTTTTCATTGGGGTGCATTGTAGTTGTAACATTCATTTCATTTCGCAACTTCGTATACTTAGAGCCCAGAAGGGCGGATAAGAGATTAAGAAGGTAGTAAATGTCGCCGAGAGGACGACATCGAAGTCGCAAATCCGGATGACTCGGGGCACGGTTTCCCTCGCTAGAGAACCACGCGGAGGGACAGGATACGCTTTGCCGGAACCCATTAGAATTCAGACGACGTCAGAGAGCGAGGTGTCAGCGGACGGAACAGTCCCACCCTTTCGACTTCCTCCCAGCGTTGTGGAGACTCGATCCGATGTTAAGCCAACAATTGGAATTGGACGAGGATTTAGAGGACTGAGTGCACGACGGATGTGCGAAACTCCCGTCGTCCCCTTTCCTAGCGTTTTAGAACCACCGACAGCTCGACACCGAAGTCCGAGTCCAGTTCGATCCCGACCACCACCCAATCGTATTAGAGGGCGTGGACAAGCCCGTTCAGCCAAGGAATAGGAGCGCGAGATGAAGAAAGGAAGGCTTGCGAGCCTACCGATTGGATATTTATATTGGATATTTTATTTGGATGTTTATATTGGATATTTATATTGGATATTTATATTTGGATATTATATTTGGATATTTATATTGGACGTTGGTTTTGAAGGAGCGAGATAGAGAAGGAAGGCTTGTGGGCCTGCCGTTGGCAATTAGTGCTCGGGAGAGGATGTCCGGAACAGTAGGACGAACTTTAATTCGTCAGGAGGACACTTTAAGACTTATTTGGAATTTATTAGCGCTTTATGTTAATTATATTTGGACTGATTTAATTTGGTAAATTTATTATGTATATTTACAATATATGAAAGATTATTGAAAACTTTGGAATTATTTGTTTAATTTGTTCTGATTTAATTTGTTCTGATTTGTTTTGTTCTGATTTTGTTTAATTTGCTTATCTTGATAACCGAAAGCTTTTTTTTGTATTTTATGCACTAAAGTTAATTGGTAAATTTGTATTTGTATGTATGATAGATTGTATTTACGCCGTACCTGCAATATTAAGTATGCAATAATTAGGTAGTGATTATTTTATATTTTAGGCCCCCCCACAAGTAGACTTAAAAATATTTTGTAAATAGTTTATATTTCGATTGGTGAAAACAGCCTTACTTACTGTTTTCATGGAGCGGTGATGGATTATTTCACTATAAGATAGCATTTGTAGTTTAACGTAAAAACTTTCTAAAATCCGACGCATTTTGATTAAATTACAGTAATGTAATATGTCTATTCATATTGGTACACATAAAACCCGTAGTTAATCTCATGGCGTAGTGGTCAGATGGTTAAGGCGTTGGTTACATTACAGATAGGTTACGAGTTCGAATCTCAGTCGGGAAATTTGCATTTTTGGGCAATTTATTTTCATTTGGTATAATTAGATAAACCAATGAGGTGCGTACAACACATGGAGCGATGAGTTGGGCCAATCATAGGGCATAGAACATCTTATTGCTCCAATGTGAGGCCATGGAATGCTCTGGAAGGTTCTAGCGGATTCTATGTCCCATATTTAGTATATAAAGGGCTGGTTTGCCTTCGGTTATCACCTTGACTATATTTATCATTCTAGTTGTCACTCTTACTTTGTTAACTCTTGTTAACTTAGTATTTGTTTCTTTTGTTATAAATTTAGTAATCTGTTTGATAAATCTTTGAAAACTGTAAATATACTGTAAACTTCTGAACATGTATATTTCTGAACGTCCACCTTTGGGACAGCCAAGCATTAGGAAGATGGCCGCCTAGACCGTTAGGCCGTCAGCAACGCAGGGAAATGATGTCCACAACACGCTAGCGCCCACATTAGATTAGACCGCGCACCCCCTTCGCCCTACGAAATACTCCACCTTGCCATGCAGCGCCCGATTTCCGAGGAAGGTAAGACTTTGTTTGACGCCCTTGCCCGACGTAAGACCTATAGATCAGGGTAAGCGTGACGCCGTTCTGGGACGCCGCAAAATTTAGGATCAAATAACTATATTCTGACAGAGCCCCCCCCCCCCCCCCCCCCCCCCAGTCAGTATTGCAAATCCCTGGGTTAACCTGTATACCTCACAGGTGCGAACTATTGCCGTCCGTCAGTACGCGAGTACATATTAGGTACAGACAGCATATGTTCCATAATTTAGTGATTCGCACCACTGACCGTTTGGTACCGGTTCGCTTTGTAGAATATACATTAGTACCCCCCCCCCCCCCCCTTTGTCTGAACTTAGTTATTTGATCAGGCAAGGAGTATTTCTGCTACCGGCACACCGCTTGGCCTAGGGAGGTTTTATTAATATCCTACCGCGCCTTGCCACGTACTGATAGGTATTGCTGCTAACTACCGCGGCAACAAAGTTCTAGAATCAAATTTGTATACCAGATCAGCTAACGTACGGTAGCAATTAACCCCTATTTCTTATCTTACAACCAGAATCTGGTATTTGTGCCGATCACGGGTGTAGTTACTAACACCGTGGTTGCCCGGGTTGAGTTGTGGATAGGAAGGAGAGAGCTTTGACGTCATTTGTAAGTATAAAGTTCTACAAAACGCGACTAGTTTATTTTAGTAGCTAGCGCACGGTATTGTTTTGGTCAGAGAATCACTAAAACCTAGTAAAATGATATACACCAAAATTGTTTTATTGTAACACACCCACACACCACACGCCCTAAAACATATTTACCCTTAGAGTTCTACTAGATAGCGCACTTTAGATTACTTTAGGCAGATATATATATATCTTACTGTTGGTATTTGTAAATTTAGGATCTGATATTTAGTTACGGCAAGAAGGAGTATTTATTTCGTTATTAAACTGTTGTTTGTCAGAGCAGCGGTATAGTTACATTAGGCACGACCCTTTTTAGACTGATTTAGCACGGGGATCAGTATTGTTACGCTAGGTCTGTTAACCCACTAGCTCGTATATAAACCATATAAATCACACCGCGGCAAGTTACGGTATTTAGGACTGTCAGCGCTAGTTAGGATTCGCTGCGCGGGGATTGTTTTCCCGTGAGTTTGGTCTGTTACTGTAACTGTACATCTGCCATACCGGTTAGAGGACAGGTTTCCTTTTGTCTAGTTCGTAGGCATTAGACCCGCTCACGTACATAGAATAGACACTAGGCTCTGCTCCTCGCCAGTAGTCGTTTGTGTATTGTATCTGTTTGTTTAGATACCCTGGACTGGGATTTGTTGTCAGATACTGTACGAGCCCGTTTCATTACTAGATCTTACGGTAAGATATATCGTTACTAGGATCTGGTAAGCGGTATACTACTGGACTTTACGGTTAGAGATATTCTATAGCTTCATATTAGTAGATTTGTAGGCCGTAGGATAGCCCCTACCGTAGAAGATCTCAAAGTGACTTTCCTCACATAGAGAACATAGGCCTACAAGAAATGAGTTGAAAAACACACCCAAGGCATTACCTGCATGCTACATTACACTTATATTCGACAAAGAAACCTCTTTGTGCGGTGAATACTGACTACATAATAAGTGATGCCATTGTATTAGTTTAGGTGTGGCATTTTTCTTACTTTTACGCATAACTGGAGAGCATTGGAGAGCATTCAGTAATGTACCAATAGGAAAACCGACTCAAATAAACTGACATTGTCTGACATGTAATAAGATAAATATATTACAAAGATCCGCAAATAATAATTATACAGAGGATAATACACATGGTGTTTCGATAATACTGTAGTGTCCAAGTTCTTAAAACTTTGTTATAATTACAATTAAATACAAGAGGAACTGTACCCTATGCAAACTCAGCTGCAAATTCAGAAAATATTTACGTGCTCGGCTGTTTTTGGATAGGTGCTCGGCCGTGTTTGGACAACATTTCATTATTAATGGCATCTGGTTGGTCATCAGCATCTAGGATAGCCTTGATCATAGTGAGCAGTGTCTTTTATGGAAGTCTCGTCGTCGTTGTGGTTTCATTATTTGTGTTGTTCCTAATGAAACGCAAAGGCTTCAAAGTGCCCAAATCACCGATTGTCACATTTCGAGTTCCTTCATCCATTGAGCCGCCAAACAAGTTTCGAGGTTACAATACACCAGCTGTTTCACCTTTGCCTTCAGATGCGTCCTGCATATATTCGGAAGATTCACACATATCGTTTTTCGTTTCTAATGAAGGTACAATAACTATACCCGTTTATAAAGCTCGACCAGCACCGATGTATGTAAAATAAGTCGCCCTTAATGAACCAATGCTTCGGAAGATGTCGATATTTTTTGACATTATTTACAACATCGTGAACGCTGAATGCTCCTACTGTATATTTAATTTTAATTTAATGTTAAATCACAAACTGCCCTTGTCAAATAGATTATAATGTAATGTGTGTGATAACATTACGAATAAATATTAAAAGGTATAAATTTCTCTCTCTCGTATGTTTGAGTTATTTTTATATATAAACCACATTATTGCAGAATGCTGTAGGCGAATCATAACATAATCACACTTCCCTGAGTGTTAAAAACGCAAATAATTGGCTTGTTAATATTGTATTATAATTATATTTTACAGTAGGCATACTGTAGTTGCGAAATTGGTCATTTTGCAAGAACAAGTAGTACTAATACGGTACTTATTATACTGTATCACCGTGTCCGTGTAATACAATACAATATCGTATTGAATATATGGCCTACTGTATGTGCTTATTGAATGTGCTTATCTTAATTAAGATTATACAGTAAAATTATATTAAGAAGTTGGATATTTACTGGAATACGTTTTGAAGTGTCGTATGTATAATGAAATATCACATGGTACGTAATAATAAATTTAAATTTACGGTAGCTGAAAGCGCAGAAAAACCTTTCTACAGTATAACAAAGGCTGCATATCCTGATATCAGTAGGCCCCTACGTGGTACCGGTATAACTGTAAATTTATTTGAGACTTCCTGCCATAATAATGTAAAATGTATCCCAGACATCCGGGAAACAATCTTTGGCCTTTTTAATAAATACTGTACATTTCCGATAACTGTTAGATAGCCTGTGCAAAAATTGAATAACTGTTTGATAGCCTGTGCAAAAATTGAATAACTGTTGGATAGCCTGTGCAAAAATTGAATTAATGTTGGATAGCCTGTGCAAAAATTGAATAAATGTTGGATAACCTGTTCAAAAATTGAATAACTGTTTGATAGCCTGTGCAAAAATTGAATAACTGTTGGATAGCCTGTGCAAAAATTGAATAACTGTTGGATAGCCTGTGCAAAAATTGAATTAATGTTGGATAGCCTGTGCAAAAATTGAATAAATGTTGGATTACCTGTTCAAAAAATGAATAACTGTTGGATAGCCTGTGCAAAAATTGAATAACTGTTGGATACCCTCTGCTAAAATTGAATGACTGTTGGATAGCATGTGCAAAAATTGAATAAATGTTGGATAGCCT
>JAUCBJ010001959.1:0-44585 GCA_032718475.1 Nemertoderma westbladi | reverse complement strand
CGGATATGGGCTATGTATCCTTTAAATGCGTTATTCCCATTTGGTTCTCTTCCTATTGTTAGAGTGTTGGATTCTCCAGAAATCAAAGCCGTTGAAGGAGTTCCTAACTCCAATCTCAGAGGATCTGAATTCCCGACTTTTCGACTGTATAATGTAACTTTCTTCTCCACAGCATTGATTCCAAAGGCCACAATATGCCAAGCGTTAATTTCTATGGCATTATCCAATCTAACCTCTGATACTCCATTCATGCTGTTGTACCAAAGAGTGGATATACTTGGGTGTAAAAGAAAATGTGAACCTCTTGTACTAGGATCTCCAAATTCAATGATGGCACCTGTTCCATCAAATATCGGCTTTATGAATGCTGTTATTGTAAATGTTTCTGAGAGCAGTTCAATACCATGTTGAATAGAAACATATCCTTCACGGAAATACACGGCCTGGTCATTAACTCCTGCTGGTCCAACACCAAATGAAACACTCTTTCTTATGGTGCCACTTAAACTATCATGTTTATCAGTAGCTCCATACTGGATATTCAGTGGCCAGTAGTAGGTTTCGAGGTTGCAATTATCTAAAAAAAATATATGAGTACAAAGGTTGAAAAATATTTATGAATATGTTGAAAGATAGACTTTTTATTTTAGTCACTGTAAAATTGACTGATGATATAAAACTGATAAATAATATGATTTGAAAAACAAACCAACTTATTATTGATAAATAGAAACGCAAAGAAAATGTAGCAGGTAGTCATTAAGTGCATCCATGAAGGGAAGAGAAAAAACAAGCACCCCCAGCCCCCAACCCCAGTACGTGGTAGATCATAATGCCAAAGTGCCAAACATCAGAGGCTGTAGCCTACAAATTTAAATTGTTCGTTTATAGTGGAGAATATGTAGGTTTAAAATTAGAATTCTGATAAAAATTTCAAACTTCTGTCTAGATTCATAAAAATTGGAATACAATTGGTGGGGAATTAAATTTTTGGACGGATCCAAGAAGTGGACGTCCTTATTTCTCACACCCCATTCCCACAGATTACGTAAACTGCTAACGCCAATTTTCCTCAGTATAGTCCTAACTTTTCTTAAACTTTGAGGTGCCGGCAAATACATTATTGTACTAACTATTTTACACATCAATGTCGCAGCAACCAGATAGGGGGCGTCTCTCCATCATATTAGATAGTGTGTTAGTTTTGAATATTTCTAGACACCAGATTTCCCAAAGTGCTAACCCCACTTTATAATTATTGTGGAGAAGGCTGTATGATAAACTAATTTCTGAAATGCATTTACTTGGAAGTTTGGCGGGGGGGGGGGGGGGGGGGGGGGGGCACAGTGGGCACTGTTTTGCGGCCAAAATTCCTTATTTCGAAAAAAAATATTCATAGTTTGGGCACTATTTTTCACCTATACGGGTTTTCGATAGCGGCGAATCTTCTGAGGTGGGTCTCAAATTCTCAAAGGGTGGCTTTGTGCCATTTCTGGCACGTGCCAAAATTCGCGTATTTAGCAAACACAATAGACACAGGCAGAATGGCGCAGATTTCGGTTCCACAAGGTTTAACAGGGTGCTGAAGCACTAATAAATGGTTTCAAATTCACTCGTAGCGTAGAAGTGCCACTTTTTAGCTTGTGGCACATGGCACATGTGTTTAGCATGCTGATGATGTGGACGACTTCTGTTACCTGGGATCATGGATCCGGAAGTCAGGTGAGGACCTTCGAATACGTAAGGGAAAGGCTTGGGCAGCCTTGAATAGGCTTTCCAGGATTTGGAAGTCAACGAGAATTAATCGGAAACTTAAGGTCCGATTATTTAGAGCAGCAGTAGTTCCAGTACTCCTCTATGGGAGTCCATGCTGGGCTCTAACTGCTGAGGACACCAAATCTCTGGATGGCACATTCACAAGAATGCTACGCCGGGTTCATTGTGTCAAGTACAATGCACACATCTCCAACCAGACACTATATAACATTGGAGGTGTCTCATTGGTTCCCCCGAGCTTGACAGTAGAACAAAATCGCCTCCGCTTTGCAGGACATTGCTTTCGCCGTGAGGACCAGCCAGTGCATAATCTTGTACTTTGGCAGCCTCATGGAGTGAATAAGCATGGTGGACAGCCCATGACTTTCTTGAGACGCATATTAAAGGACACTGGCCTTGAAGATGCGGATGATCTAGCAACTGTCATGGGTGATAGGGAGTTGTGGCGGTGCAATTTTGTCGATAAGCCGGCACAGCATTCTTAAAAATGCAGCTGCAATGCAGCATGCCGATCCTAGTAGTAGTAGTAGTAGCATGGCACAAAAAATCAAAAACTCTAAAGCGTCATAGAAATGTTCCATTTTCGGTATTTATAGGTTTCCAATGGTGCTGATTCGATTACAAATGTTTTCAAATTCTCTAGTGGCACATAGGTGCCACTTTTTAGCATGTGGCACATGTACTTAGCATGGTACAAAATATTAAAATCTCTAAAGCTTCATAGAAATGTTCAATTTTCGGTATTTATAGGTTTTCAAAGGTGCTGATTCGATTACAAACGGTTTCGAATTCTCTAGTGCCCCAACATATGTGCCACTTTTTAGCATGTGGCACATGTGTTTAGATGGCACTAAATGTCAAAATCTCTAAAGCTTCATAGAAATGTTCCATTTTCGGTATTTATAGGTTTCCAACGGTGCTGATTCGATTACAAATGTTTTCAAATTCTCTAGTGGAACATAGGTGCCACTTTTTAGAGCATGTGGCACATGTGTTTAGCATGGCACAAAATATCAAAATCTGTAAAGCTTCATAGAAATGTGCTATTTTCGGTATTTATAGGTTTTCAAAGCTGTTATTATTTGTTATTGTTATTATTATTATTTGTTTTTATATATTATTTATTTATAATTATTATTAATTTTGAGATGTTCCATAAGTGGCACAATTTCCTGCAACCTTAGTAATCTAAAGTAAATGTTCAGTTCTAAGCTCTGCCACGACGTCAACGTGTTGCAGGGAGACAGAGTTTTACTTTTTGATTGACCTAATGCTGGAAGTGAAAATTCAGAATGTTGGAGTCTTATTGGATCCCAAGCCAAGTGGCACACTATATGTGCCACTGGCTTTTTGTTTGACCAAATGCTGGAAGCCCAAAACCAGAATGTTTGAGTCTTATTGGATCCCAAGCCAAGTGGCATACTACATTTGCCAACAGCTTATTACAAAATGCTATCTTTGTCGAATGGCTTGAGTAGACCCAAAGCGTCCCTTGATTGCCTTTTTGGTTTCATATTCGTGTGAATATGGCGATATGATGCTATTACTGGCTCTGATGAAAAAAGTAGACGATTTATTAAGTCACGGTTTCTGTCTATACGTGATGATTTTCTAGAGAAATTTTCTCGAAATCTCTTAAAATCTTTCTTTTTAGCCTCTTGGGCTTCCTCACTGTACATACCAATTGGAAAAGATAATGCTTTAATAGCAAGGTTTCCATCCATGAAGCAACACCTTGTGCATAGACTGTGGCATGTAGTAAGTACCAAGGAAACAAAGTAACATATAGCTCTGCTGTTTTCTGGGAATAGGTGCGGAATGCATCAATATCAACATCGAAACCACAAGATAGTGTTATTAAGATGGTATGAAGGCATTTGATGAATGTCTTGTCAATTCCAAGAATCTCAGAAGATGTTTCGGCATTTTGAAATACACGCCTTGCTGTATTACCATCGTTGGTCGTTCCAGATCCACCAGGTTTGGGTTGGTTTACATTGAGGCCAAGCCTGCTTCTAAAGGCCTGCTGTATACGTAGTTTTTCAGTCTTCACTGAGGATTTCGCAGATGCACTTCTTGCAGCCCATTTTTTATGTGGCATTTTGTAAGCAAGCAAGCTAAGGTGCCAGTAGGCGGTGGGCACATCGGGGGGTTGAGCGACTAAGGGAGAGCGGAGGATTCAAAGACGGGCAACGCTGGCGGGGGGTCACTGTTGCGGGCGGGCATTTGCACTGTAACACGCAGACCATTCGCCGATACAGTAACTAGGGGGCTGATGATCCAGGTTTCGTCTCTATTTAGTATTAGGGGGGCAGGAATTGGGTTAGTTAGGAATCCTAGATGTATCCGGGTGAGGCCTGCGCGTATTACAACGTTGAGTGTGGAGTAAGAATAGTGAGTCGCATAATTGTGGGTTATACAGTAGTTAACTGCATAATTGCGAACTGTGATTGTTGACGCTGATTGGTGTGTTACTGAAGTGTGCCTATGATTGTGAATGTTTAGGTAGGCGCTCTTTTCTCTTTGATTGATTTCTATTTCTTAGTTACAACAATTAGTTACTGATTAGGTCAAAGTAATACGGCAATTTAGGCTATTAGTAGCGAAACCTGTTGCGTAATAAATTAGAATTACGCATTCTGGAACTCTTAGTAATTAGTACGCTGTTACATATTTGTGACTGTAATTGATTAGTAAAATTAAGACTTAGTACGCAGCATAGCGGAGAGTAGCTAAGGTAATAATTAGAGTACTGTAAACTATTCACGCTGAGCGGTTATTTGCATTAGCGGGCAATCAGCTAGATCGCACTATTCGGCACACACAATACGCTAGTAATTTTGCTGGCCTAAAGCCAGCGGCAGGCAAGTTTAGACCCAAAGCGGTACTATTTACTTAGAAACAAATACTGTATCATTTGATTATTTTAAATATTCTCGCATTCACACATTACGTTAGAGAACCCCCAGTATTCGCGATTAGAAAAGACGTAGACAATAGCGTGCTTTAATAGTGATAAATTTAGGCGTAAGAATACTCTGAGTGCAAAGCCTCTCGCACTCGTCTTAAGTAAGCTTACGGAGCCGACTCGGGTTTATTGTTTTGGTTATTCCCGCGTGGCTCATAGATTCGAACAGTTAGCTCTCTATCGAGCAATCGGTAGAGAAAGGAACAAGCGATTTTGCAGGAGTTGTGTCAATTTAGTAAAATATATTAGCGGACGGCAGATTAGCGCCATCCAACGGTAAGTAGCAGTTTTGTATTTAGCAACCCTTACAATTTAGTAATAGCACGCTCCTGATCCCCTTTACTTAACAGTAGAGCATTTTTTGTGTCTTATTGGTTAGGCGAGAGCTCATTAGGTTGACAGAAGGATATTAACGGGTATTTGTCTGTTCAACAGTTCTGCTGTTAGTATAGAGGTCGCGGTTGTTTATCAGTAATACGCGTTTTATTGGCTGTTGCTTGCAGCGGTCAATAGTGTATTCTTAGGCTGTTAGTAGTATCACAATATTAAGTAATAAATTAGAGCACGTGATCGTCTGCTGTAGGCTATAGGCTAGCGTACAGTAAGACATTGAGTATATTCCCTTAGGCTGTTAGTTTAGATTACTGTATTCACTGGCTGCGTACAATAGTACAGTAGTACATTAGGCTGTTAGGTTAGTGTACTGTTTTACTTACTGTGCTGCATACAGTGGATGTACGGTAGTGCGTTTTGCTAATTGCGAATACAGCAGTTCTTTAGGCCTCAGGGCAAATTGTAATTAGTAAGTTTTTTGAAAATTTTAGCTAGGTTTGCGAGAATTCAGTTTCGGTCAAAATTATTTTGTAAAATTCTAGAGTTTTGTACCGGTATGTTAGGTAACCGCTTAGTTATTTTATACCATCTGGAGATACATGGCAAGACGGAACTTCTGAGTTTGGGGTTCGTGTGGGTCTGCGGGTTCGGTTTGCAATCAGCGAAGGGCCTGAATCTTTGGACGCGGACGTGGAATCTCACAGCAAACAAGGTTAGTTGTTCTGTTGGCACCATTGTGTTTGTGGAAGCAGTAAAAAATTATCGGTTGTTTAACTGCGAAGCTGAACTCAATTTATTAGTTAGGATATTTAGGTTTAGCCGGCCATGGTTTTTTGAATCGCTCAAGTTAGAGAGAGAGTTAGAGAGAGTCGCAACCCGAAGATGTAGCCACGCGCTAGTGGATACATATAATATTTGAAATTAAAATTACGTTGTTTGGAGCTATATATATAAAATTAGAAATATTCGGGCGGCAAGTATATTTTGAATATTTTGTATTAGATTCAAAAAGTTATTTCGTGCTATACCGGTATTTAATACTATATAGTAGCTATATAATAATATTTTTGTTTAAATATTGTGTTAGTATTTGCTATAACTATATACCCCATTAAATTCACAATATTGCATTGCGAATTTATTTGACATTTTGGACCAACTGATTATTTGACAAATAATTTGACCGTATTTCGGTTAAATTATAATTATATCTCGAACTTTTGCGAGATATTTTGCCGGAAGGCAAACATTATTAAGACTATGAGTGTCTCAGACAAAGAGGCACTAGAGGACAGCTATGAGACGGCGGCCGGACCGCCGACTGACGATAGCGTCGATATAACTGTTGACGACAATGCCGACTATGAAGACGCAGCGAGCGACGCTGACGTAAGTGAACAGGAGGATGAGACAGTGACTAGTGAGGAAGAACAACAACCTCAAGTAATAGTATTAGAATCCCCTACCGCTACTGTAAGGAAGGATTGTACAGCAACCCAACCAGAGGTGAGTGATAGGGAGGGTAGTGTAGCAGAAGCGAGAGCCCGGAGCCCGGTTTCCAGACCTGTGGGTATGGTAAGTGCCGTGGTCCCGACGGCTGTAAGGAGTACCCGTAGTTCCCGAAATAATCCTTCAAGTCCACCGAGTGTAAGTCAGGTAAGTGATAGAGAGTTCGACACTGCGATAAAGAAGAAACTTCGCGCGCACGCCGGACATATAACACGGACGGCGGACAAGGTAAGGAAGATGTTAGCCGACTCAGCGAACATCGGGAGGGTAGAGTTAGCAGAGATTAGAAGAGGATATAACTCAGCGTTATTCAAGCAGACGGAGGAGCTTGCAGTCCTAGCAAAGAAGGCAGTAGAGTCTCAGTCGAGCGACGTGGCGACGAGGATTTACGACAGGGTTTTAGCAGCCTTGTTGGAGCACCGCGAGTTATCGGAGCGATTCCGACGGGTTAGGACGGAGAACTGGCTGCTATGGGCATCACAAGCGCAGGCGACTCAAGTGAGTGACGCAGAGTTGAGAGACTTAGTGGAGCGAGAAGAGATCCAAGATAAAGAGGAGCGCCGTTATCAAAGGGAAGTTACTAGCTGGCTGATGCAGAATGGAGTGGTGGTACCAGGCCAGGTGCTACCGACGACGGAGAACATCCAACAGAGGACGTTGACTCCACCCGACGACGCATCTAGAGACAGCGGCGATCCCCAGGTTAGTCACGCGCGAGGTAAGGTTATATGTGCTAGATCCCTTGTTTCGCACAACTCGGCGGAGGAGAGAAGACGCCGACTGGATGAACAACAGGCGGAAGTTTTGCGTGCATCGGAAGCACGGAAGGAAGCCGAGCGGGAACGGGAGCGCACACGTAAGTTGGACGCAGAGTTACAAGAGTTGGAAGAGATAAGTAAGCGCGAGCGAGCGGAACGCGAGCAAAGGGAACGCGAACTCCAAGCCGAGCGCGAGCGCGAGGAACTCGAACGCGAACAGAGAGAACGCGAACTCCAACTTGAATGCGAGCGGGAAGCGAAGAAACGCAAACTCCAACTCGAACGCGAACAGGAAGCGAAGAAGCGCGAACTCCAAGCAGAACGCGAACGCAAGAAACTCGATCGTGAACAGAAGGAGCGCGAGCTTCAACTCGAACGCGGACGCAAGGAACGCGAACTCGAGATTGAAAAAAGAAGACGCGCATTGTATGAAGAAAAGGCACGAGTGGAAGAAGAGAGCGCAGCGAGACGAGCGAGGGAAGAAGAAGAAAGTAAACTGGCGCAGTTAAAGAAAGGAGAAATAAAGGAAGGAAAGTGTGAGATTAAATTTAGAGAGCGAAGAACGGACTAGGAAGGCGAATTAAATCGCCGAGAAGGGGATGCGAATGATCGAAGAATGTGGGGCGAGTGTAGGGACCGAGTTGCGAGAACTGTTCGCACTGCAGAAGGCCGAACAGGAAGCGAGAACTCCGACCATACGTGAGTTGACGACGACCAGAATTCCTATACCCGGTCCAGCTATTACGAGTACACGGATCGCTAAACCGTTCTCTACATATCGCATACCAGTTGGTATTGGTGCTTCACCCATCGCTCAGGATCTACGTCATCGGAACACCGCACCACTATACACCGAACGAGACAATGGAGAATTTAGAGAAGAAACTCCAACGGGACGAGTATTGGGCGAACCGAACCCGCGGGTTTGGAATACGCGGACGGAGCGCCGACCCAGTTCGACGGAGAACTTCCGGGTTAAACCGGAAGAGGGATCATATGAGAGACAGCGAATTACTCAGATAGAGCCGACTATACAACAGAACCCTAGCCAGGAATTTATTACGAGGGATGAGTTAAGTGCTAGTTTAGCGCAAGCTATATCGCCGCACATCCAACCTATAACGGACATGCTTAGCAACCTAAGGTTAAAGGAAGCAGCCCAGGTAAGAAGTAATTCTAATCCTAGCAGGCCTGAGTTTGACAAAGTCCAGCCTAGTCAACGAGTACGCATATCGGAGGAAACTATACCACATAGACCTCAGGTAAGGACGCCTGTCCCGAACATCTCTAATCCCAATTTCGAAAATTCGGCAGAAAGATTTATTCAGGACGCTTGGGTCAGGGCCTCAGCGTGCAAATCATCGCGAGCGCTAAGGACTGACACCGAGTCAAGCGATGAAGAGGAAGAAATGAGACGTCAGAAGTCCCGAAACTATAAGGAAAGAAGGACCGACGCGGAGCAGGTAAGTTGGAACCACCGGGAAAGGACCAGACTTAACAACCCTGCGGAACTAAACCATTTGTTAACCCGGAACGACGCAACCCTTAGGGACATAGGTAAGTTTGCTGCTAGGCAAGGACTGCCGACGCAACAACCCCAGAAGTTTATGGGCAACCACAAGCACTGGAGGACCTTCAAAACCTATGTCGACGAGCAGCTAACCAACAGCACCTTTACTCCCAACGAGAAGTTCAACTATTTGCTTCAGATGCTCCATCGAGAACCTAGAGCCATTGCTGATAACTTCGTCGGCAACGAAAGAGCATTCGAATTAGCGATGAAGACGCTTAGTGACATCTACGGGAATAAAACCAAGATGGCGCAGTCGATAGTAGAAGACTTGGGTAAGGGCGGAAGGATTACAACTCCGTTAGAGCTGTTGAACTTAGCGAACGCTATTTCGAACGCATTGGACATCTTGAAGACGGTGAATCTACCTCATCATGGTGATCACGCCGAAGTTTTGAAGAGCGTAATAAGACGTTTAAACATGCGTTATCGACAGAAATGGCGCAAATTAGAGAATAAGTTGGAGGGCCAAGGTAAGGTGTTGACACTTCAGCATATTCATGACATGATAGCCACAGACGCAGTAGCAGAGATGAAATCAAACTTCTCAGAAGAGAATATGAGAGAGTCTAAACCTGTTACCGGTAAGTCTATGGTAAGTTTTGACGATGACAGGACCACTGTGACATTTAACTCAGTAGACAGATATAATTCGAGTACCCCAGCCTTTAGATCAGACTCGCGAGTATGGTCAGGTGAGCGGTTAGATAGACCTAGGTTAAAGCAACAGGAGTTGCCGGATGGATTTGTAGGTTGCCAATACTGTTTACTAAAGGAGGTAAGATCTGACGACCATAAGTTAGATAGTTGCAGACGGTTCAAAGAATTAAATTCGGAACAGAAAAGAGTTCAAGTGCGGACGTTGGACACCTGTTGGGCATGTCTTGCGCCAGGCCATGTACGGCGGCAGTGCCCGAACAGCAAGGACGGATGCATGGAATGCGGCAGACTACATCACAAGTTGCTACATGCGGATTTCCATACCCCAACCGGACCGTTACTTACAGCGAAATCCTCACAAAGAACCCGTATCGATAAGAAGGAATACGTACACTGGCATCCAGGACGATGGTTACCAACCAGGTTCGTCGGACGAGGATGGCGAGTCGAGCGCGAGAGAAGTGACCTGCCAAGGTTTCACCGCGGATAGTTCATCGACCAGCGCGCGGACGTATTTATCATCGGCCACGTCGGAAATATTTAGCGTGATTCCGGTGAAACTTACCGGTGATAAGGGATCAAAGCGAATATATGTGATGTTGGACACTGCGTCCACATTATCGTTTATCGACGAGGAAGTGGCGAGAGCCGTTTCTAGCTTCCAGGACGCCGAGGAGATCCAAATAGAGTTGAAGTCTATGCACGGGGTAGGTGACCTCAAGGGACACATAATTTCGGTGGAACTAGATTCCCTACTTCCGAGAGAGCAACACACTCGACAAGAACGGAAAGCTTTGCCATTGGACGGATTTAAGTGTCTAGCTATGAAGGGATTCGGCAGGCAGTTAGGTAAGGTGCCGCCGATGAGTCCCATAGCACAGGAGTATTTTGACAAGCTCAGGATACCGAGACACCAGGTAGGTTATAGGAATGTTTCTATGTTGATTGGTGCAGAACAGCTGATCGCACACCAGATATGGGAAACGAGACCAGCTGAGCCGCATGTCAATGGACCACGGACAATGGAGAATCCAGGCATTAGGGAGAAGTATTGCGCCCAGATCAACAACTATTTTGCCAAGGGATTTGCTGGGAAGGTAGAGGACCCTGACTTAGTGACAGACCAGACTTATTACCTTCCACACCACTATGTGACTCACCCTGACAAACCTGACAAAGTCCGAGTAGTCAACGACTGCGCAGCAGTCTGTAGAGGCATGTCCCTGAATTCAGAGTTGATGGATGGTCCCAACCTGAACAATTATTTGATTGGAATACTGTTGCGTTTTAGACAGCGGCGATTCGCATTCACTTGTGACATCGAGGCGATGTTCCACCAGGTAAGAGCCTGTAAGGCAGACCAGGATAGCCTTCGCTTTCTCTGGTACAAGAATGAAGACTTATCCGGCCCAGTGGTTACATACCAAATGTACGTTAGGATATTTGGCGCCCGCGATAGTCCGAATGGCACGCTGTTCGTTTTAAAGAAAACGGCAACAGCCCAAATTGGTAAGTACCCAGTAGAAGTAATCGAGTCCATCTTGAGAAACTTCTATATGGACGACGGATTGGTGTCCAAGGACACGGCGGAACAAGCCATAGAAGTGGCTCACGGCCTGCAAGAGTGCTTGGCTACAGGGGGTTTTTCTCTAACCAAGTTCACTACGAACTCGGAGGCCCTATTAGAGTCGTTCCCGGTGAAAGATCGCGGGAGCGGAGACATTGAATTGGGGGTAGAACCAATCCCCATGGCGCGAGTACTGGGACTCGCTTGGAACCCGAACTCAGATAAGTTCCAGGTAAGAGTTAGATTTGAGCCCAGTAGCCCAGACAAGGTTTTGACTAAGAGGATTTGCTTATCGACATTAAGTAGACTATTTGACCCGATGAACTTTATCAGTCCAGTAATATTACAGGCATGAGCGTGCATGAGGAAAATTTGGTTGTCCGACGTAGAGTGGGACGAACCAATATGCAGTGGAGGGAGTGGGAAGCCGAGTTGCATCTATTGAAAAATATAGATGTACCCCGTTCCTACTTTCCGAATCAGCTGGTATTCCCAGCTGATTTAGAGCTCCACCTATTTAGTGACGCAAGTGACACCGGCTTTGGTATGGTAGCCTACCTTCGCCGAGAGGCAAGTCAGGACAAGTTCGAGACGGCCTTTGTGACTTCTAGATCAAAGACAATGCCGGTCAAATACATGACTGTCCCTCGTGCAGAGTTACAGGCGGCTGTAGTTTCAGTCGAGGTAAGTAAGCAGATAACAGAGGAGTTAGACACGACATTGACCTTATTCTATTGGACGGACGCATCCTTGGTGTTAGTATACATTGCGGCCGACAATATTGCACTAAAGACATTTGTGGCCAATAGACGCGCTCAGATCGTTGACTTTTCGACGAAGGAACAATGGAGACATTGTCCGGGAGTGTTGAACCCGGCCGACATAACTTCGAGAGGTGCAATGCCGGTGGAATTCTGTCAGGAAGAGTCGCAGGAGTTTTGGTTGCATGGACCTGATTTTCTAACGAGGACACAGGAACATTGGCCAGAGCGACTAAAGATAGTGACCAATCCGATGCCTGAAGATGCAGAAGTCAAGGTGGAGAAAGTCTCTAAGTCAAAGTCTAAGGCCAAACTTAAGTCATTGGAGCGGCCTGAAGAGTCATTGGAGCGGCCTGAAGAGTCATTGGAGCGGCCTGAAGAGTCATTGGAGCGGCCCGGAGACCTGCCAGACCAACAGACTTACGTGACTACTAGTTCCGGAAGGGTAAGTTATGACATCAAACCACCCTTACAGACTAAACCAGAGTCACAGTTAGTAAGTGACGGACAGAAAATGACCGACACAACGGAGCCTTTGGTTTCCAAACCTGCGGGTTTGGATTCGAAACTTCCATTAGTTAGCGGACAACCGTCGCTGGCATTAGAGTCATGCAGTGTTTATGACAAATTACTAAATTCGTCTGCCTTTTGGCTGACAATTTGTAAAAGAACTGCATGGTTAAGCCGATACATTTTGCACCTTTGTTTAAAACATTCGAAACATTTGAGATACCATCGAGCACTAATAGTGAGCGAATTCGGAAATTGAAACAACCTCTGACAGAGGATGAGATTGATCAAGCGGAATTAAAGCATTTGAAGCATTATCAAATGTGTGCCTTCCCAAAAGAATTCCATCTATTATCGGCTCAACGACCAGTTCTCTATAAACCCCTTAGAAAATGGAGTCCATTAATCCATAAGGGTTTGATTTGTCATAGATCGAGAATCCAGACTGTCGACATAAACTCACAGTTTCGGTTCCCAGTGATAATCCCTAGTCACCCGATAGAATTGCAAAGAGCGATTCTATGGGATATACACAAGAGGTTGCATCACGCGGGAAAGTTACACTGTTTGTCGGCAGCGAGACAGCGATTCATTCTATTGCAGCCAAGCAGGGCAGTCGGCACTATGTACGACGCCTGTCTGGTTTGCAAGAGGGTGAACGCCAGAGTATTGGAACAGGAGATGGCTGAACTCCCGGAAGCGAGAGTGCAGGCATATGACCCACCCTTTACGAACACAGGGGTGGACTGTTTTGGTCCGATTGAAGCAAAGAGTGGACGGCTGACCCACAAGCGATGGGGTCTGCTGCTGACATGCATGGCTAGTAGAGCCATACATATCGAGCGTGTGGCAGACATGTCGACCAAATCTCTGCTCCTGGCCTTAAAGAGATTTATGGCCAGGAGAGGACTAGTAAAGGCGTTCTATTCCGATAAGGGTACAAACTTTGTCGGAAGGAATAGCGAGTTGAACGCGGCTCATAAAGCAGCACAGAATAAGGAAATTTCTGCAGCACTTTTGCCGCAACGAGTAGAGTGGAGATTTAATACTCCAGAAATTCCTTGGAGAGGAGGAAGTTGGGAGCGTTTGGTTTGCTCTGTAAAGCAGGCCATTGCCAAGACATTGCCTGTAAATAAACAACTTACCGACGACGAACTGGTTACAGCTTTCATCGAAATCGAGCATACCCTAAACTCGAGGCCGATAGCTATGTTGCCAGACGGTGTTGCATTAACGCCGAATCATTTGCTAATGCAGAGTCCAGCATTTCTTGTGCCGGCATCAGAACCCATTAGTGCCGACCTATATAGTCGTAAAAGCTGGAAGGTAACACAATTAGTCGCGTACACATTCTGGGAATATTGGCGGGAATACTATCTTCCCACCATATCTACCAGAACAAAGTGGTACAAAACGGTTCGGAGTCTCCAAAAGGGAGATTACGTATTGATAACCGAACCCATTGTCAAGAGAAAGTATTGGGAGACTGGAGTGATCTTGCACACACACACCCAGACGTGCAAAACATAGTGCGCACAGTCACTGTGAAAATTAGGTGCAAGTGTCCGCACCCAAAAAAGTGTAAAACTAATGGTTTACATACCTTGGACCGACCGGTCCAAGATATCGTGTTATTAGAGGAGACACGTATCGAGACGGGAGATTATAATTTGTCTCCTGCCTCAAAACAGAATTAGTGTTGGACGCAACTCACTTCGTATGCATTCCTCGTATGCAAATACAAGGAAATGCATAGGAGCGGGGTTGTGGTGATTTGCGTTGAGTTTTGTCTAGTGGGTATCAAAACAAAATTTTATTTAAAAAAAAAAATTTTTTGGAAAAATTTAAATTTTAAAAATTAGAAGTGAACCCAAGACAATTCCAGACGCTGTGTATAGACGCGTTTTAGAATTCGTCTATAGAAACAGTAATTTGAAAGTCGTGAAGCCTGGAAAATAGCATTTAGAAACCATGGTGACGGCTATATTACGTAGGAGTGTAAATTGAGTTTAGCAACTTCCACAGATTGGTGCCAACAGTGCAACTAAGGTGCTAAAGGTTAGTAGCACCAGAGGCGTACATGGACCCCACTCAGTAGTTTGCAGGATGTGTGATATTCGATTATCAAACCTGTGGGTTTGGTATAGTCGAGTATTGTGGCTATGGTCCTTTCTAACTACTGTAGTTTATTACGAGTAATGGGAGTAGTTTGGGCATCAAAAAGTGAGTTGGTCACGGCCAGTTTATCTCCAAAGTTTTTGCGCTATGCATGGGAATAGGTTAGAGGATAGTTAGTTAGGAAGAGACGGGATCTAGAGAGTCGAACCTGAACTGCTGGAAGGCGGGGGGGGTTCGGGAGGTCTGTCTTTCGGCGACATCTAACTGATTTACCCACAGTGTAATTGGTTACGTAACGGCACTTATTGGGATATATATATATGTATATACGCGAGGCATAATGGAGAGGGATATTAGAGCGCAACCGCGCAGAGGATTTACTGCCAGAGAGGAGGCGGAGCTACCATTCGCGCGACCGGGATGTAAAGATTCGAACGTTTACTACCATGGGCGGTCCGTGATGGAGCTAAACGGAAAATATAAACCGACTTATGATAAGGAATTACGGAGGGAAAGAATGAGAGCGTTGGGGGACCGGATGGAAGTTTTGCGGAGAGAGTATCGCACGCGGTATCCCTACGACTTTGCTTTGGACGTATGTGACATCAGCGCAGATCCGGACGAGGAGATCGCACGACTGTACCATATGAATATGTATTTACGACACAAAGAACCTCTACCTGCAATCCGAGATCAGTTCGACGGAATGCATCTGTACCGGAGGACTCGAGGCGAGGATCAGGAGACGTCGAAAGTCTTCAGCGTGTACAAGCTGTTCTACAAGTGTGGTGAATGCATGAATAAGCAAGACGTGGCGATTCCCGACTGATTAGACGAACAACATCCGGAACCGATATTAACGCGATGTCCAGCTCACCAGTTCCTTAGATACAACGAGGGAGGTTACCCGATGAGCAACCCGATGATCAGTATCGACTTCAGCGGAAAGCGACCTCCGAGACCCATTACGCCGACCGTTACGACATTAGATCCGTATACGGAGATTAAACCCTGTTCGACACCCAGTTTGATAGAGACGGCAGTGGCCATTTCGCTGTACCGAGCCTATAAGGATCTAGAGGCGCGGCGCGAAGCGGCGCGGGACTCGGGTACCAAACCCGCGGGTTTGGAGCTCTCGAGTCCCTGGACTGCGTTTACTTCACCTCACCGAGCGAGAAGCCTCACGCCTGAGCATCAGGACGACATAGACGCGTTGCGGCAGGAGGAGCGAGCGGCGAAGGCGAAAGAGTTATTTGAGAACAGGATAGTGGAGTATAATAAGACCGCGGATAGACATCAAGAGGAGACGAGGAGAGTGACCGGATTTGTTCCACAGGTCGTATCTCAACCCCGACCGGTGTATTATTCCGACGGCCCCGAACCTGCGATATTAGTAGATCATCCGGAGTCGCGAGAAGCGATACGATTCTTGCCGATGGTAAGAATGGCGGATCATTGGAACGTTGACTGTCTACGGGAAGTTTTATGCGCGAAGTTCTTGCGTGATGTCCCAATGCAGATCACAGATTACGACACATTGGATAAGATTGGAGCTCCGGGGAAGGAGAGTAAACTATTTGGATGGTTGGATAAGTACATCAAGGTATGGGTCGCGGTGGCTACATTCCCAGACGACGAGGAGGTAGACCAGACGTGGCTGAGGAGGAAGGGTTCTTATACCCGATATGATGACCACAAGGCTATCGAGCGCATGTGGACCCCATCAGACGAGATTCAGCGTCAGTGGAGGAAAACGGAGGAATCACTGCAGGATTGGAGGGTGATGTTCTACGACAATGAAGGAGGGTCCCATCAAGAATGTTTGACTAGCAAGTGTATTCAAATTCGTGCAGCCGATGGTGTGACTCATGTGTTTATGCGTGTGAGGGCGGATCGAGAGAGACCAGAGCCCATCATAACGACACAATATCGGAAGGGGAAGGATCCTAGGGAGCAGATTTTGGAGGTATGCAGGCGAGGAGGTATGCACGGAGCGGAGCGTATCGACGCCAGGATGCTACCCAAGAAAGTTAGAGAGGCTATTCTCAACCAAGATTACGTCAAGGTGGGATCGGGAGTCCAGAGCGATTTGGAGAGCGACTTCAACGCCATGACTGATCTGGAAGATAGATTGCCGAGACCGTTTGTCGACACCAAGCTATTGTTGCTATGGGCACAGGATATTGGAATTTATAGGGAGTATCCCAACTCTGCTAAGACTGGTATGGGCTTTATAGCACACTTGTTGTATAATTGGGACTTTAAGTTAAAGACGAAGAAGAAGTACGAGGAGGCGTATGGCGAATACAACACGCCACCGGGAGCGGAGTTCAAATCCCACTTCAAGCGGCAAGCGTTAGTGTATTGGAACATTTGCGTGCCACCCCGTGCATCGCTACAATATTATTTGGTGCTTGAGTCGAACACGGTGACTTGTTTATTAGCGGATATCGTTGCGCGAGTTTTGAAGCGTCATCCATTGGTATTCGGAGGAGATCAATACATTCGCTCGAAAGGGGGAATCCAATCCGACGTGATGAAGCGTTTCTTAACCCCGTTCTTCAACCAATCGTTAGAGAATACGTCGATGGTAAGGAGAGGATTAGCGATATTCGAAGGAGTATATCGACAGAACATCGGAGATTTGGGAGACCGACCGTCGATGGAGTATCCGACGCCAGAAGCTTTGGAGAAGTGGTTCGGGAATCAAACCCGCGGGTTTGGTACTCCCTTCCACTCGGAGGCTGATAGACCTGTTAAGGAGGGCTGGCCGGAGACGTTAGTAGAGGTGTTCGGAGTAGATCTTCCGGTGGAGAAGACATATCCGAAACGAACGCGGGAGGAAATATTGGAGATAGAGGACAAGGGCGAGGATGTTTACTTTGTTCCGGATCGACAACCGTTGACCGGAGAAGACGACATCGTATTAGACATTGGGAAGGAAGGAAGTGCGAAACCGATTGGAGACCTCATATACGAGAGGGCCTGGTTTCCACAAGCGCGTAGGTGCAAATTGTGCGGCAGCACAAGGCACAATCTAAAGTCGTGCGACGCGGTAGTAGAGGCGGCGCATAAGGTCTGTCGTTGGTGTAATGAGACCGACCATTCGTTTCACACGTGCACCGTCTTCATTTCTCAATGTGGATATTGTGGGGTAAAGGGACATCGTAGCGCGAGATGTCAGCTGCGAGATGATTCTTTCAAAACCATAGCGCTAACCTACTTCGGGAGATGTTAGATAAGTGGGAGAGTGTGGCCGACTACCATATTCAAGCGCAGATGCGTTGGTTACCATTCAAGGCGGGATATGGATTTTGGGCGGTAGACCCATCACATGTTGCGTACGAGCCATATCTACAATCGCTACCACAATATCAGGAACTCATCCTAACTGCTCAAGACCTTCCACAGAACACTGGAGTTATCGTAGTCCGAGAATACTTCAGACAGTTGAATATGGACAATAAGTATACCTGGAACTTCATTGCTATTTGCGATCGCATCACGAAGGGTGTATTTACGGAGACTAGAAAAGTGGTACGCGCGCGAGGTGATTGGAGGATGGCGGCTATTCAATACCGCAACGAATTCTTGTTGACTCATGTGCCAGTGGGTTCATTGACCGCTGAGAGGATACAGGAGCAAAGGATCGCAGCGACCACAGCAACAACCGCTGGAGCTCAAGGCTCGCGGAAGGAACCAGGAGGAGGGGTCCAAGACAAGCGTCAAGTCAAGGACGACCACTATCATTCTATTATAGAAGCGCAAAGGTTGCAGCGCAAGGCGCAGGGAGCATCGGAGAAAGCGCGTGTGCAACTGCATAAGGAAGAGTTGGCGGAAGCGACCACAGGAGCACGACAATTGGGACGAGGCTGAGGAAAAAGCACAAGCCGGGAATCTGTCGGGGCTCAGGGAACATCGTCGCCGGTTCCGGGGAGTGACGCCTCACGGACGCCGTCAACGGAGTCGACTGGAGGTAGACTGGTGTATCTGGGAAGAGGGCGAAAGAGAGGAGCGAGCCCAAAGAACCCAGGAGCGGGTCGATAATACATTATAGCACAGGGCGACAGACTCTAGATATATACATCATCGTCGCTCTGATGTATATTGTAGCATTTTAGAAATCTTCGACTAGACTCATATACACTAGTTGAGCTGTTTGAATTTATATTATGAGAGAGGCAAAGGAAGTGATTGGGGAGACAAACCTGCGGGTTTGGCTTACTCCTTTCACTTGCCCTAGCAAAATTTTATATATTTGATTTTGTATGTAGTAATCATTATGTAGAACGAACGAGAAACAATATTTTGTAAATTTAATTTGTATGAGAGAGATAATATTTGTAAATTTAATTTGTATGCAATTCATTATGCAATATCTATCGCAATATTTTGTAAATAGTAGGATTTATAGTATCAAGTATTTAGATTAGTTGGAAGAAATTTATTTTGTTTTGTATACATCACCTTATACTCTTCTACAATTGGAGGGAAACATTGTATGATTTCCCTTGGAGCGGTGTTACGGTATATGGCGCTGTATCCACATATTTTAGTCCGTTATGCAGTATGCAATATTAGTCCGTTATACTGTACGTAATATTAGTCCGTTGTGCAGCATAATATTTTAGATAAGGCATAATAACGCAATGATATTTAGATAGGGAAATCGAAATGCCCATATATTTGAACCCATCCATTTTGTATAATATGTAGCCCTACCTACGTAATTTTGTATTAGGATATATGTAGATAGTTCCAGGGTAGCAAGTTTAGTCGGACCCTGGATTTCGTGCTTGCTGATATTAGCTTCAATAGGGCTAGCATAGGGACGCTGTCTTGGCTATTCAGCAGCCAGGAACATGATCCATTACCATATATGGTAATAATTTGAGGGCAATAGGGCTACAATCCGGCCTCCTTATTGGACTAACTGCTTCCAGGTTGGTCTAATGCTAGCGCGGACTGGAGAGCCAATGGGAGAGCGATTGAGTCACCCTATTGCATCACCCACTCGGATCACCTATAAATTGGCGGTGTGCCGGTAGAGCTCATGCTATCACCCCTGTACTTGCTGAGCTGTCCCTATTCATTTTTTGACGGATATTTTAGCGTATTTCTGCAATTTGCTATTTTCGATTAATTTCTCGAAATGATTTGCTAGTGCGATTATTCTTGATTGTGTTTCTCAATTAATCCTATCGATTGCTGCTAATTACAATCGGAACTATGATTTCTACCTTTTGATTAATGGTTCTATGTGATTCCTTTCTACGCAATAATCCTAAGGGATTTCTGAGACTGTCAGACTTTGTGATTTTGCATGCGCCGCTACGGTAGCTATTAGCATAATGGAGGGCTAAGGTGCCAGTAGGCGGTGGGCACATCGGGGGTTGAGCGACTAAGGGAGAGCGGAGGATTCAAAGACGGGCAACGCTGGCGGGGGGTCAACGTTGCGGGCGGGCATTTGCACTGTAACACGCAGACCATTCGCCGATACAGTAACTAGGGGGCTGATGATCCAGGTTTCGTCTCTATTTAGTATTAGGGGGGCAGGAATTGGGTTAGTTAGGAATCCTAGATGTATCCGGGAGAGGCCTGCGCGTATTACAACGTTGAGTGTGGAGTAAGAATAGTGAGTCGCATAATTGTGGGTTATACAGTAGTTAACTGCATAATTGCGAACTGTGATTGTTGACGCTGATTGGTGTGTTACTGAAGTGTGCCTATGATTGTGAATGTTTAGGTAGGCGCTCTTTTCTCTTTGATTGATTTCTATTTCTTAGTTACAACAATTAGTTACTGATTAGGTCAAAGTAATACGGCAATTTAGGCTATTACTAGCGAAACCTGTTGCGTAATAAATTAGAATTACGCATTCTGGAACTCTTAGTAATTAGTACGCTGTTACATATTTGTGACTGTAATTGATTAGTAAAATTAAGACTTAGTACGCAGCATAGCGGAGAGTAGCTAAGGTAATAATTAGAGTACTGTAAACTATTCACGCTGAGCGGTTATTTGCATTAGCGGGCAATCAGCTAGATCGCACTATTCGGCACACACAATACGCTAGTAATTTTGCTGGCCTAAAGCCAGCGGCAGGCAAGTTTAGACCCAGAGCGGTACTATTTACGTAGAAACAAATACTGTATCATTTGATTATTTTAAATATTCTCGCATTCACACATTACGTTAGAGAACCCCCAGTATTCGCGATTAGAAAAGACGTAGACAATAGCGTGCTTTAATAGTGATAAATTTAGGCGTAAGAATACTCTGAGTGCAAAGCCTCTCGCACTCGTCTTAAGTAAGCTTAGGGAGCCGACTCGGGTTTATTGTTTTGGTTATTCCCGCGTGGCTCATAGATTCGAACAGTTAGCTCTCTATCGAGCAATCGGTAGAGAAAGGAACAAGCGATTTTGCAGGAGTTGTGTCAATTTAGTAAAATATATTAGCGGACGGCAGATTAGCGCCATCCAACGGTAAGTAGCAGTTTTGTATTTAGCAACCCTTACAATTTAGTAATAGCACGCTCCTGATCCCCTTTACTTAACAGTAGAGCATTTTTTGTGTCTTATTGGTTAGGCGAGAGCTCATTAGGTTGACAGAAGGATATTAACGGGTATTTGTCTGTTCAACAGTTCTGCTGTTAGTATAGAGGTCGCGGTTGTTTATCACAATGTGCAACAGGCACTCAAAAAATCGAATCCATTGATGTAAAATGGATAGTCCATGATGGTACATTTTAGTTTCCTTGGAGACTGGACGGGCTAGCAAGGTTTTAATATTGTTCATCTGGGAAGGTATGGCCCCACACAAGTCACAACTCTGTGAACTTTCTGTCATGTCACTGAGTGCTGTATGAACCTTCCCATCAATCATTGTGAGATCGAATATATATGTTCGACATGTAATTTTTCAGTACCAATTACAACCTCAGATGGCATCAAGGCATTTTTCTCACTCGTGAGTCTTATGTCTTCAGCAAGAATCCTTTGTTTAGTCTCCTTAGTGAACTCGAATCGAATTGGTCGGCAATATAATGTTGATGATGGATGTTGATTTCGCCAAATTATAAGTTTTTCAGATGATTCTGAGAATGCCCTCAATTCGAGTGGAACCAAGCAGGATATAAATATGTTCGAACCATCTGTATCACCATCAATTCTGGGAAGCTGTTTGTATCTTGATTGGCCAGAGCTACCATCAAATCCAGCTTTAGTTCAAAGCCCAAATCTACAAATATTGCCGGTTTTGGAATTAGAATTTAAGGACTCAATAACATCATTGCTGGTTTCACAGATTCGAGAAACGGTATGGTCTAATAGATGTTGAAGAGGGATGGATGCCGAAAAATTGCTGACTTCAATTCCAGTTGGGTAGCACAACTGTTTAGCTTCACGAACGCGGTTGTAAGCTGGATTTAAATTGGCAGATTTATTAATAGCTTGAAGGCGAAGTACATTATACGCTGCTTTGGTCAATTTGGCATTTAATATCAAAGCAATAGATTGGTTTGGTGTATAAGATGTAAACTTATGATCACTTATTAAGCGAATCTGCTGCCCGCTCTTCACTTTACCTGCTGATTGAAAGGAAGAAGCTGTTGCTGCTACTAGCGCAGAAGTTTCATAATGATCAGTAATTTATTGAACATTTCTTCTCTTTGTACGGTCTGATGACTCCTCAAAATCTAATGTAATTATTAATTTTTGCATTAACAATTTTGAAATTTGAAGAAATTTTACATATCTTTTTTCATATTTAAATTTTGTATGTCCGCAATTTACCTCCTCATGGCCACCCATCTGTCAATACCATCATATGCTGCCACTGTGCTCAACCCTACAGTACTTAAAGTCTTAAACCTCTCACTGCAACTGACTGGAAGTCATTGCCGAGTCGCTTTGTAAAGCTGTACCCGACAAAACTTCTAATAATTATGTCCATATCAATATAGTTATAACATTGCCTTTCCTTATCTTTGCTTTATTCATGATAGGGGCTTTATTACAAAATATATCATCTATACAGAGTTATAAATCTGTGAAGATCTGGAACACATTCCCCATTTATTAAATCCTACTCAATTTAAAAAATGATTTAAATTTAACTAACCTGAACTGTCAAACTGAGTTTCTAGTCCTAAACTCTCTCCGTAAATGTCTTCCAATTGGAATGCTGATACATAACAGCTGTAATACCGGACATGGGCTATGTATCCTTTAAATGCATTATTCACATTTGGTTCTCTTCCTATTGTTAGCGTGTTGGAATCTCCAGAACGTCGTCCTGTTGAAGGTGTTCCTAACTCCAATCTTAGATGATCTGCGTTTCCTACTTTTCGACTATATATCACCACCTTCTTCTCCGCAGCTGTGACAATGAGGGCCACCATTTGCCACACATTTATTTCTACAGCATTATCCAGGTTAAACACTGTTTGTGATGCCCCATTCATGCTGTTGTACCAAAGAGTGGATATACTCGGGTGTAAAAGAAAATGTGAACCTCTTGTACCAGGATCTCCAAATTCAATAATAGCACCTGTTCCATCAAATATCGGCTTTATGAATGCTGTTAGTGTAAATGTTTCTGAGAGCAGTTCAATACCATGTTGAATAGAAACATAACCTTCACGGAAATACATGGCCTGGTCATTAACTCCTGCTGGTCCGACACCAAATGATATTCTCTTATAAATGGTTCCATTTAGATCCCCAAGTTTATCAGTAGCTCCATACTGGATACTCAAAGGCCAGTAGGCTTGAGTAGCACAGGAACCTGTAAATATTGTAATAGAGAATAAGGACTATAGTTTTGATTTTTGGTGCAACAAATAACCAAATGAGCCATTGTATATATATCCTCGGAAGATACTTATATAGTTTCCAGTACCCAGCACCACTCTGCAGGCGCTATAGATTCAACTTTCTGGTCACTGCCATCTTATCACTAATTAGCTTTTATATGATTCTGTTCTACTTCCACTGGTGTTTAGAGATAATATAATATTGTCAGATATTGATATCCCTCAAAAAAAATACGAATTGTTCATTTACATGGCTTTTTACAACATTGGGATGTTAAAATTTAATTAGTCTCATTCATTAATAATGTTATTGGGTTTGTGAAAATTTCAACATTATGATATTAATAAAGCATTGCAGCCCCTTTATTATCTTTCAGTACATTTCTAGTATATTTTATTGCCTTGCTTTAATCGCAAAGTATGACTATACCCATTCTCAATTCGATGTATTGAACATGATGTATTATTAGTGAAGTAGTGAAGAAATGTCTTCTAGACAGAGTGTTGCAACTGTATGTGACTGTACCAGTGAATTGACACCACTTTTTTGAGATTTCAATGAATTCCATTGTGAATCAGAGTACTTAAAGTAGATAAATTAATTATTTAATGTGAATAAAATGTGGTATAATGAATTTGTTTTTATCATATGTTAATAATTCGTTGATTTTAATGATATTAAATATTATATAAATTATTAAATTTTATATTTTTGAATTTAAAACTTACAATATTCATCATTCCAAATATATCCGTAGGGGCAAATGCAGTCATAGGAGCCTATTGTATTGTTACAAATCGAGTTCGCCTCACAGCTGTGGGTGTCCCTTAGGCATTCATCAATATCTAAGAGATATAATTTGCCAACGGTAAGTTGTCATAATGCTATTCATGTATTCAAAGAATATCATTTTGAATAGGTTTGTACATTTATTTCAAGTATGTGTGAAATATGGATGAAATGTGATAAACTTTTCTTCCAAAAATTTTCTTTCAAATTTGTGAAAAATATTATTCTGAACTATATTTGAAGGTTTGAGTATTATCGTAGTATTCTGTTTTTTGGTACTGTGTATCATCTATTTATCTATCTATAATCTGCCTGTTGTATTGCAGCTGCACATTGAGATGCTATGATGGCTTATCAAAAAATTTGTATCACCATCATGCAATCTACAATTGCCTTGATGTAACAACGTAGCGTGCATTAAGAATGCTATGCCAGCGTTTCACCAAAATTACAACTCCAGAACTCCCTATCCCCCATATGCTTCACAAGAATATCCACCTCTGCGAGGTATGTATATTTCCTTTAAGGGGCTTCTCAAGAAAGTCATGCGCTGTCCACCTTGCTCACGTGCTCAAGTACACCATCAATATATCTTATGCTAATATGTTCAGAAATTTTCTGATGACTGTCAATTAAGTCTGACCACTTAGTATGACTGTCTGATTTAACTGTCAAAATAGATTGAAGAAATAGACAAAACTAGAAGTACCCTGATCTAATGATCTGATGAGCTGCTGGGCTCTCTCTAGTGATTCTGAGAGTAATCATAGTTCGTCAGCAAAGTTTAGAGATGTTTTAATGTAGATAGACCTCTTGTTTATCAGTAATTAGTTTTAGCTACTGTAGCAAAAGCAAAATTCAACACACCATAGTAAAAAGATCAGTATAAAGACTTGTATATGTAGATTTCCTGTATTTTCAACTTATTTGCCATGAATTTCTTTAGGCCTACTTGTACACGGTACAAGGTAATGCTGGTGTACCTTGCAGCCTTGGTTTTTTGTTATTTTGTACCGGTATTTAAACCTTCACGTAATTCTACCAGTCCAATAATTATTACCTGTACAGATAATGCCATCTCCCTCGAAACCTGATTTGCAATTACAATTAAAGGAACCGATGGTATTGTTGCAGTATGCATTTATGTCACAATTGTGTGTATTAGAAAGACATTCGTCATCATCTGCAATATTATATTATTATTACTATTAGGATACATACTAATATCACAGCAGTACAGGAAAGATAAAACAAACACTTAATTTTGCACAAAAATAATAACCAATATAGTTAATAACTAACTTATATATGCAGTAAATGTAATAACATAATAAAGGAAAAGTTTTAAAAGGACCAACATATATATATATATACTAGGGTGGTCCTTGAAAAACGAAAATTGGAGGTTATGATTCTACGAATATAAATGACTGGATAAAATTCAGCTTAATTGGTTTAGTATATATTTAATAGTGGTCAGGTCAGGTATTCTGGGTCATTGATTCAGGAAACTTGCCACCTCCATGCAGCATAAAGCAGGGGCCACCTGTGGCTGCATAGACCCTCTGAATAAGGGCATTATCTGGTCGTGTAACTAGGACTCCCTTCATTCTGGGATAGGAACACCCTTGGTCCTGGGTTAAGGACCCATATACTTGGCTGCAGGGGTATATGGCCTAACCAGTCAGATTGTTATCCACCAATAGAGCGCAGTAGAGCGTACTCGTCTCCAATTTGTTGCACTCCAATGCGAAATGCATCTGGGGTACAGGGCGTGGCCCAGCAGTTGAGCTGCACAGTCAATGGTGGAACATGTGATTCAGAGTAGGTATGTGTGATGGGCCTCATATCTGATTTCACTGCGACACCCACCCTGTGGAATGGCAAACAGGGTGTGGTATTTGCCCGGAGAGCCAACTTGGCAAAAAAGCACCCCCATCCACCACTATGGATTACATTAGTAATGCGGAGGTCTGGCCACTAGAACTACCAGACACAATAGGCCTCACAGTCGTCAGTTATCTCCTGACTGGCTGCCTGTCTTACCTGATCCCTTTCCTGATGACCTTACTGGCCCAAAACCTGGGTCACTAGGGAGGCCAGATTGCGAGGTGGAGAGGGATTCTGGAGTTGGAGGCTACTCTCACATTTCACCCCGAATAGCCAAGCCTTCGGTAAATTGAGGCAAGTCACTAGACTAGCGAGTTAATGCACTAACACTTGGGTCCCCAATGCAACAAGGCGAGCTTCAATGCAAGTGCCCTGGGACTACAGCAATAGTGTTAACCGAAATTCCATCCATCTTCAGGATTTCATCTCATTTCATTTGGAACTCAGTTCAAGAAGCATACTGGAAAGCTAAGGACTTACACTGGACCCAGTGGCCACAAGTCCCAGATAGACCACATTCTGTTTCGTAGGAAATGCAGCTCTGTACAAGACTGTAGTGCATTTACACTACGACCTTTCTCCAGTGATCACCGCCTTATTGTGGCCAAGGTAAGACTTAGTCTGCATGCTAACAAAACTATGAAATCTGCCTTGCCGCGGCATGACTGGTCCTCTCTGTTGCAACAGCCAAGTGTGAGATCCAGCTTCACACTACAGCTGAGCAACAGGTATGAGGTTCTCGCCTCTTGAGGCAACAGATCACTGCGAGGGCTATACTGCTTTCACAGAAGCAGTTAAGTTAGCAGCTGCGGAAACAGTTCCTGTATACCATCGAATCAGGATTAAGGCCCCCTGCACTGACCACAGAATTCGGAACTGCCGAAATGTCCACTCTAACACGCAGAATATGAATCCTATTATTTTGAGATTATGTTATACTCATTATTCATGTCCTTCGTCCTTGGACCGTCTTAATAAAGATAGGGTGATGGTAACACCCACTACTGGCACACGAAGTAGAGGAATTTCAGCAAAGTACCTTAATGATCTAGACTTTGCTGATGACATAGGGGTACTGTCAGAATCACTAGAGTGAGCCCAAAGGCTCCCGTCTGCTAATTGGAGCAGGTTGTTCTAGTGTTGGTCTTTTTGTTAACTCCAAGAAGACCAAAACCATGACAGTGAATCTAAACATCCCTGAAGAAATGTCTGATCGTAAGGGCATAAGTTCTAGGGACGGCTTGCTCGAGCATGTGGATGACTTCTGCTACATGGGATCTAAATAAATTTAGATTGATAGATTATTTAGATTATATAAATAGATTGGGATCCGAAAGTCAGTTGTATACATAAAGGGAAGGCATGGGCAGCGTTAAATATTCTGTCCAGGATTTGGAAGTCTCATATAATAAAACTGAACCATAAGGTTCGATTATTTATGGCTGTAGTAGTACCAGTACTCTTTCTTATATGGGACTCCATGCTGGGCTCTAACTGCAGAGGATAACAAATCCTGGCACTTTCAAAAGAAAGTACCGTGGATTTTCGCTGGGTTCATTGTGTCAAGTACAATGAACACATCTCCAATCAGACTCTATACAACACTGGAGGTGTTCCAATAGTCTTCCCTATCTCGACTCTTGAACGGAACCGCCTCCGCTTTGCAGGACATTGGTTTCACCGTGACGACCACTCAATGCATTATCTTGTACTTTGGCAGCCTCATGGAGTGAATAAGCATGGTGGACAGCCAGCCCATGACTTTCTTGAGACGCATCTTTTAAGGGACACTGGCCTTGAATATGCGGATAATCTAGCAAATGTCATGGGTGATAGGGAGTTGTGGCGCAATTTTATCGACAAGCCAGCACAGCATTATAAATATATATGTAATATATATATAATGCAGCTGCAATGCAGCATGCCGATCGTAGTAGTATTTAGTGGTTGTCCAAGTTCCTCAAAATAATAGCATCGTTTATTTAACATTACACGATTCCGATAATTATTACAGACAAACAACGATTTGGATGCATTTGAGACGTAATTATTTCAATGTCGCTAAATAATAAGATATAAACCTATATATTTTTTTAAACTAGCTATTATTGCTATATTAGACTGAAAAATCTCGAATGTTGGAGCATAATTTTGAAAAATGTGTATTTTTTTAACAGCGTTTTTGAATGAGAACAAATAATAAGATTATAAAATTGGAAGTGGATTTGAATAAAATCGTTATATTCCGAACAGAATGAGCCCAAAATCAGCTCCCTGCGATAATATGCTGACTGCATAATGTAAAACATGGACTTTAGTTAGTAATTATTATGAGAATTATTCAGTTTCTCATTAGAATAACTGGCACTTCAAATTCATTATTATGATAATTAAGTAACTCCAAGCGATTAACTAACTTGAGATTATCAATGTTACATGTAATTAATATTAAATTATTTACAATTTTGCTAAAACGTCCTGAGATAATGGACTTTGCTTCAAATTAACTTGCTATAAATTTAATGCACTCTCATCCAATACATTATTCAAATTGATCCAATATTTAATGCATTATTTGAATGCATCAGACTCACCATATATAATATTCGCATTAAGCGGACAACGTGGAAAATCTTCAATACCATCGCATCCCCCATCCCATCTCATTTTTTCACAGCTTCTCCATTGCCTATATGGTATTGCTGGTGGACATGCACTGCTGATCGTGGTCCATTCACTCCATTCTCCAATATCTGAAATAATTTGTTTAATTTTGTTAGATAAATAAACAACATAAAGTTGAATTAATAATTAATAAATAAGTATAATAATAATAGATGATCTTCCATTTTCTAGTCCATCCAGTAATCCAAAATCTCCCGAAGAATGAAATCTAACATAAATTTTCGTTTTGACTCCATAAGATACAGCAGTTCTTTCAGTGGTTGTATAAAATGAAAAATACATTACGTTTTTTGGGGCCCATTTGGCATCCACTCTCAATGTATCCTTCAACTTGTTTGGTTTCTCTTCCGGTACAGTTGCACTGAAATTATAAAATAATTTTACTTTAATAAATTTTGAATTATATGTTAATAGATTAGTTTCGTTTTTGGATTTTCTTCCAGTGTTTATTTTGTATTTAAATCCCATGTTGTTATTGTACCGGTATCACTTACAGTGGGTGTTGTGGTTCGATTTGCGAGGTTGGTATCTGATAAAGCTGATGTCCCTCCATCATCACTAACAGCCATGTAATCAAATATATCAGTTGATATGAACTCGTGGTCTGGGACATCTTCTTTATACGCTCCATTCAACTGGCATGAGAAGGGAGGATTCATCAGTACTTTATTGCGATAATTAAATGATTTGCAGAGCGGATTCCTTTATAATACAAATTAAATAAATCTTATTAATTAATCGCTAGTAACATGGAGTGCTTTATATAAATAATTTCATCTGCCTGCATGCCACAACGTATGCATATTTATGTAAGTACCGTTTATACACCCTCACTCACCCTTAATATAAAAACATTTTTAGCAGATAGGATTTTTTATATTAAGGGTAATAGTAGCCGGTTGCCCAAGATCATCTAAACAGATAATTAGTATGAATATCTTACACGAAGTGGGGCCTTCGCGCAGCACGTGAAATGAGTTAATGCTAAGTATCAACTCGAAAGGATTATAAAAACATAGGAGAAGATTTTCCCGGAAAACGTTAACCCTCTAGCGGGAGACTGGGTAACTGAAGAAGGAAGGATTAGTTTCCCTACAAAGCCACATCCTATGGTCTATTACATATCTACCAAGTTTCCGATTGACGGATCATAAATAACGAAATGTTGGAAGGTTTTCACTTTCATACATTTAGCCCTCTAGCGGCATATTAAAGAACTACGGATCGATCACCTTCCTCACAAAGACGAGGCATGTGGTCTAGTACATACCGGTACTGTATATTCCAAAATTCAGCTTAAATAGATTAAGATCAAGGAATTCGCAAAGGTTATCACTTTCCTACATTTCGCCCTCTAGCGGCAGACTCGAAAACTCCGGACCGATTACTGTCCACACAAAGACTTAGGATGTCTTCTAGTACATATATGACAAGTTTCAGCGTAATCAGATCATAAACAACTAAATGGAAGAATAATTTCACATTCGGGACATTTCGCCCTCTAGCGGCAGACTGGAGAACTGCAGACAGATTAGCCTCCTTTGAAATTTACAGCTAATGGTCTAGTACATACTTCCCAAGTTTCAGCTTAAACGGATTAAAAGCAAAGAAATGGGTGGCCATTTAATGTTTAGACATGTGGCCCTCTAGCGGGAGACTGGAAAACTTCGGACCGATTACAATCCACACAAAGACTCAGGATGTCATCTAGTACATATATGACAAGTTTCAGCGTAATCAGATCATAAACAACTAAATGGAAGAATAATTTCACATTCGGGACATTTCGCCCTCTAGCGGCAGACTGGAGAACTGCAGACAGATTAGCCTCCTTTGAAATTTACAGCTAATGGTCTAGTACATACTTCCCAAGTTTCAGCTTAAACGGATTAAAAGCAAAGAAATGGGTGGCCATTTAATGTTTAGACATGTGGCCCTCTAGCGGGAGACCATTGCACTGATGGTGTCTGAAAGTCTCTCAAAAATCTCAACTTTTGCTCATATTGATACCTACAAATTTTCAACTTGGCAGCTTTAAATCCGACAAAGTTATTAGCATGTCAAAATCGTAACGACGACGACAACGACGACGACGACAACGACGACGACGACAACGACGACGACGACGACGACGACAACTATTTGCATAAATTGACCCACCCCCTAACAGTGTCAATTCGCTAAGGCTCCGCCAACTTCGTGGCTCGCCCCACAATATATGTGCCGATTGAGTTGTTAAGATTGTTATGAATGATATGTTATGATAACAGTTAAACGCTCTATAATCTTAAGCCTACTAATGTTTCTTCTAAAGTCTGAAATGAATTGACTCTAGAGCCGGTGTTCCTGGCCTAGATAGAAAAAACACAACAGTATCAAGAAAAACAGTAAGACTGAACACTCCTAGCATGATCTGCCAAATATCTCCACATCGACAGAAAAAATCGCTCTGATTGGCTGTTAAGCTAAACAAAGAACCATGTGTCCAATGGCCGTTTCCATGCCAGCAACCAGCTGTTAGATGTCGTAATCTGAATCATCAAGGCTAAGCTGTGCCAGGGTATTTTACGCATTGCGGGTTTTTTGCCTTACCATGTCCACCAAAGCACACATATCGAAGAATGACTTTTATGTCCGTTAAAACACCTATAACGGTACCTTGCGGGCGAGGGGGACTGAGTATATCCGCAAAAGCTTTTACACCGCTCCCAGAAAATGGGATTCAAGTTTATAAATATACAAAAATCACAGTTTCTAATATATGTAAATACTCTAAACAGTTAGTCTTTCTTGCGCGGACGGCGTTTACGCAGTTTTTTAAAGCTAGCCAGAGTCTTTTTCTCTTTGGGGCGAGCCACTTTACAAGGAGGGCTATAACTCCTGGGTGAAGGGTGCAATATGATTGCATCAGAGGGTGTAGGATTATGGTCGGTGTATCCGCCAGTCGAAGTACCGGGTTGATTGACATCAACGTCGGGGGAGAGGGGTCTAACGGCTTTGAGAGCTCGTTTTAAGACAGCCGCTCTTACGGGTCCTTTACGAGTGGTCTGAACGAGAGCCGTGGGTGGACCATAGGCAGTTAGAAACCTCCGGGGTTTAATGGTTCTTTCCAACTCGCGTTCGCGGGCTCGGTATTCGTAAGGCCGTCGATATACTTCCTGTAACTCGGGGTGTGAGTTAACAAATAAGTCTCCATAGTCCGGATCCTGACGGATATAATTGATTAAGTTATAGGAATGAAGGTCGCTAGGATTAACACTCCTGAGAAATTTGCGTACAAATTTGGTTGAAATACATTCTCCGACGCGCTTCAGTAGCTCGTAACTCGATATGCGTGATTTCTGTTCGACAGAAGCGAATAGATAAGGATGGAACGCATAAACTCCTTCGTAAGCGCGTCCAGGATAATAATGATGGCGCGAATCACAATGTAAATCAGCGTTCGCTTCCCAAGCTCTGATGTAACGTAGTGTGATCATTTCATCTACGCTTTCCAAATCGCGATTAAAAGGGCAATCGAAACTGGCGTGTCCCTTTAGTTGACAATGGTGACATTGAGTCATAAATTGAGGGCAAACCGCAAAAATGTGCAAGTTATTGAGTCTGCAATATGCGCAATAAATTTCCATAGTCGGTTGTTCTTGGAAATAGGAACAGCGGACGTTTGTGTCCATGGGCGTATCATGGTCTCTCGATGCGCATAACCGACAACGTTGCCTAGAAACATAGTTGGCATGTCGATAATCGTACGCAGTGAGACACTGTGGACCTTGATACCATTCTATGATGTAATCGTTGTCGCTGTTCCGGGGCGCGATAGGCTGAATCTCCTCAGATTCTAGACATATTGGTTCGTCTTCTAAGTGCATAGCTGAGGTGGGCGTGTCTGTCTCTTCAGGTGGACCTATTGTCTGAATTTCCACGACAGAATAACCTGTGGGGATTCGAGGTCTTTGTATAACAGAGGAGTGCAAGTTCGATATACAAATCTCTTGGAAAATGACGAATCCAGCGCTATCCAACTTCTCTGCAGCTGAGTTTCTTAGGCTGAGCTTGGTCAAAGCGCGGTCTTTAAATTGGCTATCCACGTTGCGGAACGGGGTTAAAAATCGCCGGAAACATTCGAAGCGGATGAATTTATTATGTTCATCTAGCTTAGCGAGTTTGGTCCCAAGTATTAATGGATGGGCGCGTATAGTATATTAATGATTTATATAAGGATAGGCCTATAAAGTGTTTAGAAGCACAGAAGCAAAAATGTAAGATCAATAATATAAATGAGTTACTGGTAAACCATCTACATAATATATAATACACGAAGTGGGGCCTTCGCGCAGCACGTGAAATGAGTTAATGCTAAGTATCAACTCGAAAGGATTATAAAAACATAGGAGAAGATTTTCCCGGAAAACGTTAACCCTCTAGCGGGAGACTGGGTAACTGAAGAAGGAAGGATTAGTTTCCCTACAAAGCCACATCCTATGGTCTATTACATATCTACCAAGTTTCCGATTGACGGATCATAAATAACGAAATGTTGGAAGGTTTTCACTTTCATACATTTAGCCCTCTAGCGGCATATTAAAGAACTACGGATCGATCACCTTCCTCACAAAGACGAGGCATGTGGTCTAGTACATACCGGTACTGTATATTCCAAAATTCAGCTTAAATAGATTAAGATCAAGGAATTCGCAAAGGTTATCACTTTCCTACATTTCGCCCTCTAGCGGCAGACTCGAAAACTCCGGACCGATTACTGTCCACACAAAGACTTAGGATGTCTTCTAGTACATATATGACAAGTTTCAGCGTAATCAGATCATAAACAACTAAATGGAAGAATAATTTCACATTCGGGACATTTCGCCCTCTAGCGGCAGACTGGAGAACTGCAGACAGATTAGCCTCCTTTGAAATTTACAGCTAATGGTCTAGTACATACTTCCCAAGTTTCAGCTTAAACGGATTAAAAGCAAAGAAATGGGTGGCCATTTAATGTTTAGACATGTGGCCCTCTAGCGGGAGACTGGAAAACTTCGGACCGATTACAATCCACACAAAGACTCAGGATGTCATCTAGTACATATATGACAAGTTTCAGCGTAATCAGATCATAAACAACTAAATGGAAGAATAATTTCACATTCGGGACATTTCGCCCTCTAGCGGCAGACTGGAGAACTGCAGACAGATTAGCCTCCTTTGAAATTTACAGCTAATGGTCTAGTACATACTTCCCAAGTTTCAGCTTAAACGGATTAAAAGCAAAGAAATGGGTGGCCATTTAATGTTTAGACATGTGGCCCTCTAGCGGGAGACCATTGCACTGATGGTGTCTGAAAGTCTCTAAAAAATCTCAACTTTTGCTCATATTGATACCTACAAATTTTCAACTTGGCAGCTTTAAATCCGACAAAGTTATTAGCATGTCAAAATCGTAACGACGACGACAACGACGACGACGACAACGACGACGACGACAACGACGACGACGACGACGACGACAACTATTTGCATAAATTGACCCACCCCCTAACAGTGTCAATTCGCTAAGGCTCCGCCAACGTCGTGGCTCGCCCCACAAACAGCACAGTTATAAAATTATAAAATTATTGTTCATTATCATTATTATAAGTTACCTCGTACACATTACCGCACAACGGATTCTAGAAACATCTTTGTAAACATTCCGAATTGCGTGGTTAACCAACATATGGTTAGGGAATGAACCATGTGTGCCCCGTCCAAATGTTACTGCTCTTTGACAATTGTGTTCCTCATCCTCAAGTCCATATGCTCTGCTTAGCAGTACAGCTGTATATAGTATCAGATTAAACATCTTTATATCCCATCGTAAACTAGGCTAAATAAACTTTGATTGCATTATTATTGTGTTCAATTCAGTTGAATTATAATAGGATAAAAAGTAAATAAAAAAAATAAAGTGAAATAAAATAACATTTATATAAAGGTCAATAAAATCAAGCATAAAGACTGATAACTTATTTCCAATCCAGTCATCGATAAAATTGCGTCTCATTTAATTAGCGGACATTTAAAGATGCAAGGAGATATGAGCGCGCGCAGTTAATCAACTTTATACATTCTGCCGCATCAAAATCGTATTTAAATAAAAATTTAATTTAAATAAAATTTAAATAAAACCCACGGAACCTATTAGATGTTAATTCAAGGATGCCCAGTAAACCAATGTGGGACATTATTGGTCAGTAGTAGTTTACAGTGCAAGATATTCTAACCAAAACAACAGTTAAATGTTATAATACTAATTGGTTATTGGGGTTACAAAACACTATATCTAATCCATATATCAATAAATATAATAATAAGTGAGAGTTGAGAAAAGTCCAGGCTCGTCTAATCTTCTAGAGTATTTGGCAACGGACAGAGCGCTGAGGCAAATACGTGCCACATTTGATGGCAGATATATTTCAATCTCTCAAGAAAATCCTATAAAGTTTTACACATTTGGAATCCTTGTAAAGCATGCACATAATAATTGATTCAAAACTAAGACAACAGTTGCTTGGTGTCGCCCAGTGCATTATTATGATGTGGTCACTTCAGTCATTAGCTGTTAACGAATATTACAAGGGAAAGAAGTGATGTTAATTTGATATTTTAATTTGATAATTTGTATATAATTGTAAGAATTTATAATTTGATATTTTGTGATTTTAAATTATAATTAATTACTAAGACAATATCATGAAATGGAGAATATCAAATCATTATAAGAGATAAAATAATTTATACGGGTACACACTACGCACTTCTATATAGTAAATAACTACAATTAAAACGTGCATACAGTTAGTTACCTGATGTATATATTTCCCCTTACTAGTTTGTATGCATGATGTACTGGTTATATGTATATACTTATATGTATATACTTATATGTATATACTTATATGTATATACTTATATATATATACTTATATGTATATACTTATATGTATATACTTATATGTATATACTTATATGTATATACTTATATGTATATACTTATATGTATATACTTATATGTATATACTTATATGTATATACTTATATGTATATCACATACTTCTAAGTACGAAATTATTATTAAATTAAATTAGAAATCTTCATCTTGGAAGCACTAATATGGACTACGTGCATCTTAATATGGAATATTCATACAGTATATATGGTGCATACATAAGTAATGATTTAAATGCGAATGCTATCCATTGATTTATCCATTATTGTACCACTGAACTGAACTTCGTATGATGGATGGCCTTATTCTAAAAAAAATCAATAACGCCCAGGTGATGTTCAAGGTAAATGACCTTCTATTGTAAAGTAGATGGATTTCTAACCATAAATGTAAACTTGTTTGCTAGAAAGAATGTACCATGACGTTTATGGCATTTTTGCCAGTTGAAAGAAATAGTTGGATAGTTGAGTGATCACTCTTGAGAGTTAGGTTAGCGCCCCCACTAACAACCAAATGCCTGGTGTAACAGGCGGACGCAGACTGCCTCCGGTGTTTCGTGATTTACACAAATAATTTGAGCTCAGCTCAATCCTAAATCAGATTTTACTTACTGTGTCTCCATTTGTTTGGAACATTGTTGCCGTCATTGAATCCGCAGGGCCTAAATATGATTTTTTGGCTCGTCGAATCCATTACTAGTAATCGAAAGTGAAATTAGAATAAAATCTTCATTGTTTATTTTTGTTTGTGTTATTTGTTATATAAGTAGAACTACATACTTCACATTTTCATCCGTAAGGGTTTTCCTGGTCGTTGATTTCATTTATGATGTCAGTTTTTACAACTGACCAACTCTAGGATATTTGTATCTGGGTCTGTATGTATGTCTGTTTGTCTGTCAGCCTGTCTATTTTAGCATGAGCTAAATTTAGTGTATTATTATCATTTGATCATTAAAATAATATGTAATAGAAATATTAATACATGAAGTGAATTGGGAGCCGCGATATGAGACAATCACCAAACCGAGCAATCCAGTGCCTAATGAGTGCACAGGCACTGGACTCAGTGCAGTGGTGGCGTTCTGCAGAGGAATTGCCTCTGGCCAGCGAGTGAAGCGGTCTATGATTGTAAACAGATACGAATTGCCTTCTGATATAAAGATGTATTGCCTTCTATAAATTATGTACCAAGTGGTTCCTACCCATGCGCGGGGTCACGCTTTCCATCCATTTTTGGTTCTTTTTATTTTCGGTAAATATGGAATATTCATCACAGAAAACGCTGTCCCACCCCTCTTTACTTTATCCTATTTCCGGGAATATAATTTTCCGGAAATATTAATTGCAGAGCTACTTGGACCTACACGGGCGCGGGGTCACACTTTCCATAGTTTTTTCTTATATTTTTAGTTTTTTTATTTTCCGGAAATTTAAATTACCAAACACGCTGTGCCACACCACTATATTTTATCATATTTTCCGGAAATATAAATTGCAGAGCCACTTGGACCTACCTAGGCGCGGGGACACCCTATAAATGCCCGTATCCCTTATACTGTATACCAAATTTGTTTACATTGTTGGCCTTGTTAATTTCCTTTATATAACGCCACCTAGCGAGGTATGGCAATACTGCTTTTTACCGAATGTATATATAGTGCAATTCAAATCATAATTATCAGACTCGGTATTATTTTACATACCCCACGTTGGGTTGCTAATAGGCCATACTTTTCAGCACTACACTACACTACACTACATTACACTACACTACCGGTACATTTACGCTTACACTTACACACCAGCTCTCATTTGCACTCACGTTTCTGTTATTCTACTATTCTGTTGATATTGTTATTATTATTGCTTTGATTGTTATACAATAAACTAACTGCTGAACTGGTTCAACCATCAGAAGAAGGGTTTTCCTCGATGTTATCCCTCAGTTAGATTACAGAGTACTAGAGTCAGAGAGTAGCAGACTGCCGCTACTGGCTGACTGGAGAAAGTCACTGCAACGCCGCAATACTTCAGGTCGGTATCATATTTGCCAACTTGTTACTGCCATTGACTGGCCCGAACTCCGGCATTCAACGCACTGAGTGTGAGTGTCTCCCCCAAGTAACCCTATTGCAGTTGTGCTGTCCGTCCGCATTAGGCCTATACAGATCAGTTAAGCCTAATCGTCGTCGATGTTAAGACCCTTCAGCCCTTTGCTTTGTGTGAGCGTGTGTCTGTGTGTAACAGTGTGGTAATGTGCCTGCGAATCCGCTAAACAACCCACGTAGGGCGCTAGAATCTCTCTAGCACCAACACACCCTTTCCATCTCTTTTTAGTTCTTTTTTAATTTTTCCTGAAATATGAAATATAAATTACCGAACACGCTGTCCCAACCAACTTTTTCTTATCTTGTTTTCCGGGAATATAAATTGCAAGGCTACCTTGACCTTCCCGGGCGCGGGGTCACGCAGTGCTAGTGTTAGGTAATAATTAAATAATATAACGCCCTCTCTATAGCGCAGCTTTCAATAATTTAAATAATGTTAATGTTCAGTATGTTAATGTCCACTAGCTAATATGCTAATGTATTATCAAACCTCAACTTATTAAATTAAATTATTATCAAGGCCGACTGTGGAGACGTCTAGCGGCTTGCCTGGGAGTTTCCCGAGGTTGAAAACTTGGGCCAGTTTGGGGTGGCTGCATTCGGTACAAGGTGACGGAGGATGCAACCATCACGGTTGCATTTACGGGCAATTTCTCCAAATCTATTGTGGAAATAACAAACTTCATTCTGGGCTTTTGCTCTTTGCTTTGAAGAAGGCGGCGCTGAATGTGTAGAGTTGATGCCTGGGTTGCCGAAATTATTGCATGAAGCTTCAATAATGTTATCTGCCTCTATTGCCAGTTGGTCAAGCTCCGACGTTTTGGAGCCAGCCAGGATACGGCGCTCTTCAATAGGCATTTGAGCCAGGAAAAGAGCACGGAATATTGTCTCAGGGTTGCCATTGAGAGAACGCATGTGTCGAAGCAGTCCCGATGGTGTACGATCCCTAAGACCAGATAATGACAGTAATTCATTGTCTTTGGCTGCTTGAGATTTACCAAAGGTTTTGATAAGGGCTGTTTCCTAGAGATTATTATCAATTGGAGGGCTGAGGATAATCGATCTAACTTCTTTAGCAGTGGCATTGTCCAGAGCTGCAACGATGTAATTAAACTTTGTCTTGTCGACAGTAATCAGGGGTGTTCTCGTTTCAAACTGCGCCTCCACTTGAGCAAACCAAACTTCTGGTTCGGCTGTCCAGAGGGTTGGTCCAGGGAGTTTGACAGAAACGGACGAAATTACTGGTGCAGGAGATGGATCAGTGACAGGTGTTGTTAGGTTTTTGCTGGCCTGAGCTAGTAGCTGTATGTCGTTTTGATCCATCGCGTGTGCTTTTCTTTGTAAAATGAGTTCGGCGTCCAGGTCACCAGTTTAGCGTGAGCTAAATTTACTGTTTTTCCGAATGATTAATTTTTCAGAAGTTCTCCAAGATGTCATAATTTATGGTCGACCAAAAATTCATTTATGGTCGACCAAAAATCCATTTATGGTCGACCAAAAATCCATTTATGGTCGACCAAAAATTATTAATTTATGGTCAACCATTAAATACTTTATGGAAGTTTGAATATCTCGGTTTTTTGTAGGGCGAGATTTGGACAGGCCATTCATTGGTTAGGAAACCATCCAAATGCACGTTTATTTGAATGCGAGACAGGGAAATTGAATGCGAGAAATGCGAGACGCAAAACCCGCCTTGACGAATTAATAACCCGCCTCAATGTTAAATTCTCAATTTAGGGAAAGGAGCAGGTTACTACGGTGGCTGATCTTTGCCACTTAATTTAGAGAAAATTCAATTCAAAATCTGAACAAATTCAATATAAGATCAGAAGAATATTCAAGATAAAATCAGTTTTTTACGGTGGCTGATCTTTGCCAATTAATTTATTTTTTTTTATTTTTTTTTTCAGAAGTTCTCCATAACGTCATAATTTAAGGTCGACCATAAATTAATTTTTGGTCGACCATAAATTATGACATCATGGTGAACTTCTGAAAAAAAAATAAAAAAAATAAATTAATTGGCAAAGATCAGCCACCGTAAAAAACGGATTTTATATTGAATATTCTTCTGATCTTATATTGAATTTGTTCAGATTTTGAATTGAATTTTCTCTGACATTTTGTTCTGATTTACTGTACCGGTACCGTATGTACTACTGTCATATGTAATATACTGTAATATCGCACCGGTAGAAAAACCAATATTAATCCTAATTGTGTATCTATTATGGTGAATTTGTAAATAAAAAATGGTGGAATAAGGACACCCAGTAATCGACTTGGAATTAAAACTAGATGTTTTAAACCTGCCCAGCACATTCCCGCAAATAGCCCTGAGAATTACGGAGTGAGGACGTCGAGCCGTACCGGCCTACTGCAGGAGCCCAAAATGGATGGATATTATCACGCAACATGAGTGAAACAAAACTGAACTGAACTGTATATTTCGCAATAAGCCGAACGAATTGTTAAATTGCACTTGAATTTATGAAAATGCGATATTGAGGGAACACCATCACAGTAGCAATGCTAGTAAATTGATGGTGACCCATAAAGATGTGGATAATGATATTGTGTGATGATATGGTTGTTGATGAATGAAGCCCATTGGATCGAAACCACCCTTCCCCCCACCCGAATTGCAACCCTGACGGTCTGCGGAACATGACAAATATATTTACCAAATTTAGTACACATAAACAATATACATGCAGTGCTTTAAGCGATACATAAAAGATTATTAATACAAAAAAGAATGAAAGAAAGACTTAGTCCAACTATTAATTTGATTAGCAGAATGGAATGTCACTTTGAAATAACTTTTCTCTCAGATTTTTGGTGAAGCAGTACTTTGATCTAACTGATGATAAATTACTTGGTAGAGTATTCCAGAGAACTGATCCAGAGTAGGTTAATGCACCTTGACGCACTACTAGATTTCTCCGAGCTATATAAAATTTGTTGCTTGCTGCAGATCTTGTATTATGTGAATTTACATTTCTTGGTCGTAAAAAGTACTTTGATAATCCGGTCTTATCATAACCATTGTATACCGACTGTACTTGTAGTTTGTAAAGGTGTTCGATGGGGAGGATGTTTAGAGTTTGGTAAAGTGGAAATGATCAATTGAATTACAGTCCCATTTGGAGAATGTATTACAACGTAATAATTTGTTTATTTTAACTCTTCCACCCCATGCGATTAAGCAGTACTGTACGTACATAGGGATGGACTAAGCTAAAATATAATGATTTGAGGAAATAAGTTGTGCCGTCTTATACGGGGTTTAGACCATCCCCATACCAGGGGACCTACAAGGGACAGGGTCTTGGTGGGATAAATATTTCTCCATTTGACGCAACACCGCCGCGGCCGCTATGAGGGAGGTGAATACCGCGGCCGCTCCTAAAGCCGCAGGCCATCGCTAACTATATAGGTTAACTTGGGATTCTGGGGGACTTTTCGATGAAGGAACAGACCAAATTTTTTTATTTTCTCACCAGGTGAGCGGCTCGGAATTCTAAGATATTAGCAACTCTAACATTATTAAATCTAACCCTTCGACGGACACGGTGGACAAAAATCCGTCATTTTTTCGACAATTTTAAAATTTTTTTGAAAGGCGCTCTACAGTGGCTCGAAAAAACCCTAGGTTATTGCTTAGCCGACGCCGGGATACGATAGAAGGGCTTAATTAGTGAATTCGTTTTTTTTTTTTCAAAAAAGATTACCACGCCTTTTTTCCGAAAATGTCCGTCAAAGTTGAAAAAACGGACAAATGACTTTGCGGGATCCGCTATAACTCGGCTAATATTAATCGTACGGGGACGAAAGTAACGCGGTTGGAAAGGGGAAGAGTGGTACTACCTTCGTATCTTTATTCTTCTTTCCCCTCCCCTATTCCTCTTCGTATTTATTAAAATTTCGGGTGGAAAAAGGGGCTGTAAATTTGTACGTTTTTGTCCGTCTTTTTTGGAAAACTTATTTCCGAAATGTTTAATTCGACAACGCGGGTAGGAATCCACTAATTCTTTTATGAAATTCGTAGAAGACCATTGGGGCTACGTTCCTATCGAATGGGGGTACAAAAAATATGTCGGCAATAGGGGCCAAAAAGGGCCCGAATTTGTAAAGTAGTTTTTATCGAATAATTTTTTACTTTTAACTTTAGTTGGTTAAGGTACACGTTCGTGGGGACTTCGCGCAGCACGTAGTCGGCAAGCCTTGGCATACGGTTCATATAGAGCAAATGGGGCATGTCTAGTTTGGACCCCATATCCCATGCTATAAATGTATTCATTCGTTACATACAATCATATGTTAATCCGCTAGGTGGTGTCAAATTGTTATTCTGCAATTTCGTACTTACCAGTGCAGCACTGTATAGCAGTACCGTACCGGTAGGCCTATGTCATTACTTCTGAGTCTCTAGCGGATCCCCAATTAAATGTCTTAACTTTTCAATTTCGTAAAAGATAGACTTCATGATTCTCTACCGGCCACCAAAATTTCAGCTCAGGAAAATGAGGCCTTCTCGAGAAATTTAACATTTTCTAAAAACCACATAATCTGCCGTAGCTGACGTCAGACTGCATGATTTTTCACCAAACTTTACAAACTTTCTAAACTTTCTCTCTACTACTTACCTACTAAGTTTGGTTCAATTCCGAACCAGCAATGCCGAGATATTCGCGTTCAAACATTTACCAGACGGACGGACAGACAGACAGACGGACATGCCCCATTTGCCCTATATGAACCGTATGCCAAGGCTCGCCGACTACGTGTCTCGCCCCACATTCTATACAGTCAATATCCATACGGGGAATTCAAATATGCTATCGGTTTTGCTCCAAGGATGATATTAAAAAAATGAGGGCCAAAATTATAATTTCGCGCTTCAAACTTGCTTAGCGGGAAATCGTCTAGCTCGAAAACTACTTAACTTACGGGAGATTTGTTTACACAGACTTATAGTGCGTTAAATTATCTATCTAACAGCGTTAATCACAGCGCCGGAGGTATTATAAAACTGGAGCGGCAGGAGATCGTGTGAAATATAATATTTAAAAAAGGGACGACAAATTTTTTTTTTAACAAATCGCTATTCCATTATAATTTAGCGTATTGCGCCAAAAGTACCTGTAAAAAGTATCAAATTAACTCCGCTATCTTTTATCTTAACATATATAATTAAAATTACGAATTTAAGGGTCGAAAAATATCGCGTTATTTTGGCCCTTTTTTTTAATTTTTTTGGGGCCAAAAATAACCCCTTCTCATAAGATTAAGAAAAAAATTACGGCAAAGAATATACCAATTTTATTGAATTTGGACCACCAGAACCGAAATTAGAGCGATTTTAGTGAAAAAATAAAAATAATTTTTTTTGCAAAAAAATTAAGAATGGTCAGGTCAATTTTGGATTTCGAACCCGCGAACTTAGGTTTCATTAACGTGATTGATAACCACTAGACTATGTGACCAAGAGAATTTGAAATTTTCGAGTGACTATTTTTAAACATCAATAACTTCGGTTCTACAGGGCCGTTTAATCTGAAACTTTTTTCATTGGATAGAGGATAGATTGTAGTGTGTGGAATAGGATACAACTTGGGAAAAGACGCATGTGCACTTAGTGCAAAATGCACTTAAATAGTGAACATTTTTTCGATATTTCAAACACTGTTATTTCCAGTTCTATTCATCGTAGAATGTTATTTTTTGGATTAAAATGTAGTTTGGAATGATTTCTAACTATAATCGTAAGATTTGTTTAACTTTTTATGTCTATAAAGTGACTTAAAAATGTCCATGAATATGGTCCAAAATCGCAAATCCAGATTTATTAAATTGGATTTTTGACACTTTTAGAGACTGACACTTGATCATACACCATCGTAGATCGGTAGAGGATAAACATAAGTTTGTTAAATAAGAGCCACCATTACGATCTGCTAAAGTGCATTTGTACAAATAAGTGTGCAAAAGTGCAAATTTTTTAATAAGGTCAAATTATATAGTATTGGGTTATTTTCTTTGCAGATACTTATTTTCATATTAATATGTTGTTTGAACCTTACTGAGCGCATTAGGGGATATGCGTACAAATAACCGGCCCTTATGAGGCTTCGATTGGGTAAATTAATAAAACATAAGGTTGTATAGTATAATATTCTAAAAACCAGTGTGATATTAAATGCACTTTAAATAATAAATAGAAATCAAATAACAATTGGACCACACAATTAAAAACTCGCACAATTTTTTACTTATTATATCGCTTCAAATTACTTCAACAGTGGATATTTGTGGGAAGGGGGAAGTTACAGTGTGCATTCGGGGGAAGTTTGGTGAACTGCATTTATGCAGTGAATCCAAACTCCCCCCTTTGATATATCATATACTTAAGACATGCTAGGGTGACGGGGAAATACTGTATTTGTTACTGTCACACTTTGCTTCCATTTATCCTATCCTTTATTATTACCCCAGTCAGATAAGAGATAATAAATCAGTAAAAACTAAACTAAACTGTCTTTCATGCAAACAAATTTCTAACTAAAGACGGGTGAATGACCATGACCATGGAAATAATTTTAATTATAATTGTATATCAACTATTTGGGGAGGCTTCCAAGTTAAACCCGAAAACAATTATTTTGTTACATATTATAGTAAATAATGTAAAGGCTTTTGCGGATATAACTAGTCATTTTCCCCGCTAAGTACTCTGTAGGTGTTTTAGCGGACATAAAAAGCCGTTTTCTT
>JAUCBJ010001958.1:0-23249 GCA_032718475.1 Nemertoderma westbladi | reverse complement strand
CAGAGAGAAGTACGACCGACAGGCGGGGGCCATACGATTGACAACGGAACAGTTCAAGGCGAGGCCCAGATGGCCCCCACGACTGTATACCTTCCCATCGAGGAACCGACGACTAGACGCGGTTCAAGAACAATACATCCTACAGGAGGATTACGCAGCGGCGTCAATCCCCCTCCTATTGACAGCCCACATGGTGGGTCTGGTTCCCCGAGCCTTCCGCGAGAATGGAGGCAGGACCCTCTCGGACCGAGAGGCTATCCGTAGGGTATTGTGGCCCCTTTTGGACTTCGCAATGGATCAGAACCGGACCGAGGTTATCTATAACGCCAACTATCTGATAGATAAAGAAAACACACCGTCTCCCCGACAAATCGACAGAATTCGCCACCTAGGGGAGAGCAAGGTACCACGGGAGGAGGCAAATCGACAGCAGGGAAAGGGACCCGACAGTACCTACGAGGGAGGTTACTCCTTACAACCAGCTCCGGCCGTCGAGACCCATAGTGAAGACGAAGACAGCGGCCAAATCCCGGCAGCCAAGATGGCGGCTTACGATGACCGGGATTACCATGATGACGGGAGACCCGTCGATGAATTCAACGACCCAGATAGCGACATGGACTCATATTATTCGGAAGACACCCAAACCCGGGGGTTCGCGCGTCGAGCAGTCACAGGAGGCGTTCGCCACGAAACCCGAAACCAGCCTCCGCTTCCGGTGTACAACGGCCGGGGGGGTGACTACCGAGACGATCCAAAGAGAGTCTGCCGGAGAGAACAGGATGACCAGACACTGCCATCTACCAGCTCCAAAGTCTGGGATGGACATGAGGGCGGGGACCAACCCCAGCCACAATGCGAGGAGAAGTGGGGGTTCCAAGAGGAACGAGGACACCAACCGACCTCGGATGCCACCCACTTCCGATACGGAGCGGCTACCGGGAGCCGTGGCAACCGCGGGTCTTTGGGGAAGAGCCGTGGAAGGATCTCCCGCGGGGCGGCTTCGGTGGCGGGTCATATGCGGGACCAGAGGAGACCGTTTGACCAATCGGTGAAGAGGATGGTCGTAGACGGGAGAACACGAGACTGGGTTGTGTACTCCGGAGAGGCGATGTACCGAAGGAACTCACCCGTCCATAGTACTCGGGGGTTCCTCGCCCAGGGTCGCGAGGGGCGTCGCCCGACGGAGGGACCGTCGAGGACGCTGGGGCGACGGCCGGGGGAACTACGTCGCCCATACGCAGGACGAACGAATGCCAACGTGGAAGATAGCACCGGGCAGGAGGAACACGATAACTTCGGGGGGGACATGCCGCCCCTGGAACCAATAAGGAGACCGGTACAAAGGGAAACGCAGTCTTCAGTCAGGAGACAGGTGGATCGCTGGGAAGAACCCACCATTCAAGAACAACTGCTGCAGACGGAGACCTTGCGTAAGATGGACGAACTTGCGAAGGATCAGGGCGCAGCGAACGTGGTGAGGGAGAGGAAACACGTTTACTACGTGAAACGTAGACCGATACAGGACAATGCTGGGTACGACTTTCAACTGCCGGCCTGTTATACCTGTGGAGCCCTGAGTCATATCCAGGACAGGTGTACGTTCGGCCCCCCAGACAAACTTCTTGGGGATCCGTGCTCGTACGGTGGCGAATGAGGTCACTTCCTGGCGGCCTGCCAGGCACTGCACCGACTGTGCGGACGGTGCGGCTTCCGGGGACACCGGAACAGCGACTGTGACCAGAGGGAGCCGAGGGGGCACTTAGAGCGATTCGAGTGCAATGCCAACATGGGAGTGGAGACCAGGCGTCGCCTCCTCAGGCGGGGGATTGCCATGGGTTTCTTCCACATGAAGCCAGATTTCGTGCTCGCGATATCGAGGCGCGAGGAGACCGTGCAATACACCCATATTCTGCACGTCGCCATGACAATAGGCGTACAGAGGATACGGGACAGGCTAGACGAGTGGCGGCCGGGACACCCGGGACACCTCGAAGGGTTCCTGGACCACTACACCGGGACCTACTACCTCGAACACGTGGTAAAATACCACAGGGAGGTGGAGGACCAGAAAGAGGAGGACATCAATAGCCGTAAAAGACGGCGAATCAAGTAGGACTGCACGTTACGAGAGCACAGACTGCACCTTACGGGAGATTTAACTGTATTTTACGAGAGTTATTTGACTGCACCTTACGGGAGATTTAACTGTATTTTACGAGAGTTATTTGACTGCACCTTACGGGAGATTTAACTGTATTTTACGAGAGTTATTTGACTGCACCTTACGGGAGATTTAACTGTATTTTACGAGAGTTATTTGACTGCACCTTACGAGAGTACCGAGACTATACGTCATGCTGTACATATTTACAAGCCACACCTTGCAATGCCTGATGTAATACTTCCATTTTTGTTCCATTTGATCCATGTAGGTACGCACCACCGAGTGATTAAAATGTTTATGGAGTAAACCGTCTATAATTATTCACCACTGGCTGTATCGGGGAGCTCACGGGGGGGGGGGGGGGGGGGGGGGGGGGGTGTGCGAGTGTGTATGCGTTATCATGGGTGGATAGTTCAACACAGTTTACAGAGTGGTGTGATTTGGTTAACTTAGTATTTAGAGTGTATGTGTGTACGTACGTGTGTATGAAAGTTACGTATAACAGTCACACAGCAGTGGGTGAAGCAGAAGATGCCACCCACGAGTGGGGTTCGTCGCTGTGGACGCTCCCACTCACAACTTACGGTACCGAACAAGTAGGTACCACCAATGGGGACCACCTACCTTATCACAGGTACGTGCGCACATTGGGGGTGGCCCGATACGGACGGCCACAACAATTTGAGGTTGTTTGGAATGCGATAGCACCGTGTGCAGTGATTGAGACAGGAATGAGAATTGTAGGTTGGAAGTTAACGAATGACACAGAGTAGTTGGTTGGAACGCAGCTGGGCGGATGGGTAGCACCCTGGGTTGGCCAGGATGCAGGGGGTCGAGCCCACACTTGGGGGCCCGCCGTGCCATAGAGCCGGACCTGGAGAAAGTAACCAATAGCGCGTTCGGAGAGATTATAAATATTTAAATGGGTGCCCAAAGGATCGTAAAAAACGTCAGAGAGCGTAGCGATGTGGTGTCCATGGGTGTGCCCCATCACCAATAAGTGGTGCAAGGGTCACCCAAAGTACATACGAGTGAATGAGTGTGTGTGCGTGGCACAACGAGCACAATGTGTTTTTTAATTAATTTATTTACATTATTTCGTATCATGAATCCTTTATGGTGTGATACCATCGCCTATATCCGAGAGTGGATGGCACTGAACAGCGCGTTACGGGGCTTAAACCGTTTCACGATATCAACACCCAGATGGGTGTTGATGTCAATCGTCTGTGGGGTCAGCGGAAACTCGTCTAGTGTGCTGACTCACGGCGAATTGGTAGAGGGACTATCAACTCCCGTTTTTAAAACCATACTCCGGGTCAACAGTACCCACCATTATTTTTATTCATTTTCTACCACAATTTTTTTTTACCGACAACCGACGGATTGTTTAGGAGTCGCCTACCTTTCCTGACGTTCACACTTCACAGGGTGTCTACTGGCTCGTGCCTTTAGATATGGGAGTGTAAATCATTTACACTCCCAAGGGGGAGTGTGTCCGACAACCGGAACCTTACCCTTCCCGAACCCACACAGATATACTAGTACCACGGGTTTCCCACCCAAGCCTACTGTTTGTACTGTAAGGTTACTGTAGCGTTTCTACTGTAGGTGTAGGTAGGATCACGGAACTGACTAGTTACAGGGCACACAGGGGGGGGGGGGGGGGGGGGGGGGACTGGGCTGCAGTGATTTCCAGGAATATTAGTATTAGGTTACTACGTACGCCTTCCACCAAGTCAACTCTCAAGGTATCAATACACACACGGGGCTAGGGTGATTACAAACGGGTTATACAAAGAGCACGTGGGCTGGGATAGGCTGGCTGCACCTGTGGCAGGACATAGGTAGCAGGGAGATGGGATATTGGCCTTACCGGTTGGAGGCAGTGACAGGGATGTACAAATTAGGCGGTCAATACGTACTACATATGTACTAGTTTATTGTTATATTGGGGGGGGTTATCCGAGATATTCTGTTTATATTCTGTATTACTATGGTGCTGTGCAGGGATCGGCCTGCACAGACACTAGTCTGCTGGAACTTTGTAACTCTCCCCATGGTAGCGGTTAATCACCAGCTCAGATATTGTATGGGCACCCTATGCGTACTCGTGTGCCCTCACACAGCCGAGCATTCTTAACCACACATCAGGAAACCCGTACTCGTTTAGATGCAGTGGCCCCAGAATTCCAAGAAAAGGCCACGGCCTACTACAACGGAGGGAAGAAACCTCTGCCGGAATTATCAGTACAAACCCCAGTTCTAATTCAGAACCCTTCTACCAAGAGATGGGACCGCATGGGAACTGTAGTGGAGTGCTCTCCATATCGCGCTTACAAAGACGGGGTGTCTGGTCGAATCCTCACGCGCAACCGCCGTCTCCTTGAAGAACACCGCAATGGTTAGTGACAGTACTCCCATTGGGGAAATAGACACAACACCACCAACACCTCCTCGGACAAACACTCACAACACACTTCGCTGCGATCCGAACCTTTTTTCAATGCAGCTAATCCCAGCTAGGAGAAAGAATACCCGACTCGTTCACGTCGGTCCTCTGACAGACTTGGGGTTCAAAAATAAGCTCGTTGCATAGCAACAAGCTAGAGAGGGGGTGTGAGGATACCACGGACTATGAGACAGTACTTACTGCTGTATGGTAAGTCAGGCTGATTTGTCTGGTACATATATTGGGGATGCGATTGTATTTAATGCTACTACGACTACGATTATTACTACGATTAAACTTTGACTTTTAAATAACAATTGGACATGGTGATGTAATTTTTTCCAGCACATAATTTTGAAAAGTGCCGCCGTTATTTTTTCAAAAAATGAAAAATGCCGATATCTCGAAACCCAAAAGTCAGAATATTTTAAAAATACTATTTTTGGGATTGTCTTGAGCTTAATTTCACTTTTGAATATGGACATGGTGATTCAATTTTTTCAGGCACATAATTTTGAAAAGTGCCGGTATTTTTTCAAAAATTGAAAAATGGCAATATCTCGAAAACCAAAAGACAGAATATTTTAAATTTACTATTTTTGTGTTTATCTTGACTTGAACTTTTAATTTTGAATAACAATCGGACATGGTGATTTAATTTTTTCAGGCACATTATTTTGAAAATTGCCGGTATTTTTTCAAAAAATGCAAAATGAAACATGCTGACGCGCGACTGGCAGACTGGTAAAAGCTGTGAATAGCAGCTGTGTTAAGAAGAAACTAATCTTAATTTAGCGATATTTTAAAAGCAACTAAATTTACAATGTGTGAAAAGCCCAAATGAAATTCAATATTAATTTTCGCCCATGTGAAGAATACCAGGATTTCACTTTTCGGTCGACTTTTGAATGGAATTTTATATATGAAGATTTATCATTTTTTTAAATTTATCTTTATTAAGTTCGCCACATTTTCGATCCAGTTCGGTTCAGTTCGGTCCAGATTCGTGTAGAGTACAGTACTGTACTATTCCAAAATAATCTGAATAGTAATAAACTTTATTGTCAACTTCCGATCAATTCTGGAAAACTATAACATGGCTCAACAAGTTTTCTATAGAGATGCGGTTGACATTCCATGGCCTGACCATGGGGACTCTGATGTTACCCCTGACAACCGAATGGTTTCACTTAGAAGATGGTGGGTTGGAGTTGTTGGTGGTATTATCATTGTGTTGCTAGTGGGAGCGGCGTTAGCAACATTGTTTGTTATAATGTCAACCAAATCCACCACAGATGAATTGGAAAACCAGATTGCAATTCACAATAACAATGTTGTAGAACGTATTGGGAAAATATATGAAAGTATTGGTGATCTGAAGGAAACAAATAAGAACTTATTGAAAGAGTTGTCGCAGCTTCACCCTGTTTTAGTTTGTTTAAATACAGGGGCCGTATGCTTAGTTCGTACTAAGGGTAGTTACTGGGGTAGTTCATACTTCATACTATGGTAGTTTGAACTAGTTCATATGCTCAGTCACTGACACTATAGTTTAAACTATAGTTTGTGCTTCTTTTGCTTAGCAAGCTCATTAGCAGGCTACCTAAGCTAGTTTCGTCGCATTTAGTTCTTACTCGCGAAGTTAGTACTATGTCTAGATAGAACTGAAGTAAACACTGTCGCCATCGTCAACTATATTAATGGACTCAATGGACTCATTCGATGCGACAACACAGTCCCTGGCGGGGCCGGGCCCTGGGCGGTGATACAAAGACGCGTAGATGGATCAGAAGATTTCTTCCGCGATTGGGACAGTTACGTCTCCGGCTTTGGAGATGTGGAGACGGAGTTCTTTCTGGGATTAGAAAATATTCACAAACTTACCAAAGATGGCGTCGTCGTACGGGTCGATCTGTGGTACCAAGGTGAACACAAGTTTGCTGAGTACCAAAACTTTAGTATTGGAGGTCCTAAGGATAATTACGCGCTAGATATATCTGGGTATAGCGGCACGGCTGGTGACTCTATACTCTATGGGAGCCCCGATACCGATGAGAACATCTATGGTTCGTCATTCTCGACTCACGATAGAGATAACGATGCTACTCCAGGTAACTGTGCTGCCGTCCACAAAGCGGGTTGGTGGTATCGGAGATGCTCCGCCTCAAATATAAACGGCGTCTACGGAGGAGAGTTTACAGAGGGACCGTATTGGTTCACATTCACAGAGAGTTACGTTCCGATGGATAAAGTGGAGATCAAGATTGGAGTAGTAAATCCATAATCGCCAAACACTAACTATACCGACAATTCGTGTGTTTGGTATTCTAGTATAACAAATAATTGTACAGTAGTAAAGAACTACCTTAATTGGTAGTTTACATTGAGTCATAACAATTCAGAAAACTATTATAGATATTGTTATATACAATCAAAACTTCCTCTTAACTGGGTAAGATGGGTAAGGTCTGGCTATGATATTATTGCTAATTGATTGCTTGAATGGTGAAAATAAAAAGTGAATTACATTGAGAGTACCATGACATGGAGCGGGGAGGATATCTAAAAATACTTAACATACTGCCCAGATCTGGCAATGCTTACTTTCAGATAAGGGGGAAAACTGGACACAATAAAAATTCATCCCTCTCCGGGGGAAATTGGACGCAAATAACAGGTGGTTGCTCTCAAGAATAAAACTGTAACCTGTTCTAATGTGTTTAGTTTATTGTTTTAGTTAAAATAACGTGCCACTCTAACCTGCTCCTTTACCTAAATTGAGAATTTAACATTGAGTCGGGATATTAATTCGCCAAGATGGGATTTGCGTCCAGCCCCCCTTTATTGTACATTTGTTCGGTCGATTTCTGGCTCTTGGGTTTACCTTTCTTCAGCCCAACAGCGAAAACGACTAAAATGGTGGGAATTTGCCGTGACCTTTGACGGCAAATCTAGATGACTCTTTGTCATGGAATGCCACTGCAAAATCTATTTGCCGTGAAAATACACGGCACCTGTATTTGCCGTGAAATATCACTGTAAAAAATATTTGGCGTGGATATTTGCCGCTATTATTCCACGGCAAATCTACTTGCCCGATTTTGTGTGGAACGAATGTGCCGGCACCTGTGAATTTCGATATTTACTGTATTACGAAGGTATGCTTGGATCGCGGCCATTATTTCACCATTCTTGTTCCACGATCGGTTTCTAATCGGATACTACTCGATAACCCTACTCGTTCTATACAATCGATATAATAGCTGTCTATGGTAATTGGACTACTGTTAGTACTACTGAGTTTAAACAACAATATAAGTCGAGACCAGCCATCTACTTAGGCGTGGATGGCGAAGCCCATCAGCTTCAACAGCTGACCATAACCATCTGTGTGCCAGACGGTATTACGACCAAGGGCTAAACACGGCGATTATCTGTTGTTCGGTTTCGGCGACTTAGTTCTGCATCTACATCTATGTTGTCTCTAGAATGTAGAACTGTTACAATCTCAGAATATGTCAAGCCCAGTCTGAATTATGTGGTAATTTTTTCAGTTAGGCCTACATTATGCATTAGTTGGCCCAAATTGGCTAAGATTTTCGGCTTAGATTTCGGCTTAGATTTCGATCAAGATATCTAAGCTGAAATGTTGGCCGAAATCTAAACCAGTCGCCGACATTTTCATATTTTTGAAGCCCACGGCGCCCCATACACATACATTTTTTTAATGTGGCCAATCTGGGCCACCGTACGTACAGTACATAAAAGCATACATACAAGGTACAGTACAATAACTGATATAGCGGCGTGTTTTACGAACTCCTGGCTGCCAGGGTGGGGCGCTATCAGATTCCAGATAGGTCAACGGCCCCCATTACAGTGATTACACTTACACATTGCGGTTGCCACTTAATAGTTCACGTGTTCGGGTTCGTGGCCGAGTATGGGTATGATTTATGAGTATGGGAATAAACCGTTGAGCAACCATCGTCGCCTTGGGTTGGGGAAATTCGTCTAGGCAGGAGAGGAGCCAATCTGAAATATAAGTGGTGGGGAGGGGGGTGGCAATAAATCCATATGCTTGTCACTCACGTCGCCAAAAACTGTGGTTACTAAAACATAGGTTGAATTCAAACAAATACTGAAATAATAATAATGTACAAAATTAGAGACTCGGCATTTATCATCTGGACTGGGACCTGTTTATTGTGACAATGACAATAAATTGTAGACGTCATCATAATTATTAATACGACGCATCACTAGTCACTACTAATCAGCTAATAGGATGTACGTCTCTCACTTGTGATTGGCTGTAACCTGGGATTATTGATTTGTATAGTATAATATTTAACACCTCGGCATACTGTCATACCGAACGCTGGAACCAGTATGCCAGCAGCTTCTGACTTCAGGGCTTCAATTACCGGTACCATCTAAATAATAATTGTATAATGACGTAAACTCTGAAACTGGTACCGGTAAACGACAAACGGCAATCACGAAGTCTGCAGTGGGCCTACTTTAGTTCAGTACCGGTACGGCCAGACGCGAGGGCCCTGTACATGATTGAGTAAAAAATATAAGAAATAGGAAAAAATGCAGACGTCAAATGCATTGTCAACTGTAAGTTGTTTTTGTTTGCTGGTTTACCGGTAACCGATAGTCCAGTAGTCTGGTAGCTGGGTAGTGTTAGGCCTAGTTCAGTAGCTTGTGTCTTCTGTCGTGCTGTCTTGTTCATCGGTAACCTGGTACCAGACAGGCAGACCGGACAGCAGGACGGTACAGCTAATGCAGTAATGAAATCTGGAAATGGTACTGCCTATACTGAAATAGTAATACAGAAATACTGCAATAGGCTACTGGCTGACTGGGCTACCGTAAAACAAGGCAGCAAGGTTGGTTTTGAGCTGGGGTGTCTAGATACATTGAGGTGACTTGATACAGCAAGTTAAGTTCTACTTTTTTCTTTAACAGATTGTGGGTGATAGCGTGATTTTATGATAAAAAATTGAATGAAGTGAAAATTTTATGAAATTATAGACAAATAGCTGAATAGCAGAATAGATGAGAATTAGGCCTAGTAAAATACATTTTGCGATTGGTTCGCATTTATGCAGTTATGCGCAGGATACAGGGATAAGAAATAATTTTACAAAAATTATTTTTGCATAGATACCTAGCGGAGAGCTTAGATAGGCCTATAACAACATGACAGTATTCAGGTATTGTAGTATTAAGAATATTAGATTAGGCCTATGTTCCGGTTCTTAAAAAAATCAAAAACTTACTTGAACTGTACTTGTTTTAGCTATACCAGTACACCTTCTGCACATCTTAATCTTACCGATCATCAGCCTATTTGGGAATATCGCATCGCCATTCTGCCATTGGTTGGTGGTACCGTACCACCAATGGACCAATGTACGGTGACGGTACCGAACCTAAAAAGTACTTTAGGCCTACCCAACCACCATCAAAGTTGGTTAATCAAATCTTACAGAGTGGCGGCTCAAACCCTAATTAAAATTAAGGTTTCCCCCAGAGCCCATTACCACATTCATTAGTGCATTGGTATTATTGATATTGGCCCTTTGGGCTAATCTGGGCTAATGGCATTTACCCCCGAATTAAGTTATGTTGGTTGTTGGTTGAGTGCGAATATCTCGCATCAGTGGCCCTAGTTAATAATTGTATTAAATTTAAAGCAAAATGGTGGGTTATCTATTATCGCACAATTTTGAGCACATTATATTATATTTTTCACATCTAAACAGAGTCGAAAAGTCAATAGAATATAAGAATACACGTACCTTTGTGTTAATAAATAAAGGAAATATATTATACCGCAGGCTGCTTTACTTTCGGTTGGTGGGATTCCGTTGTTGAGGATATGGCATTGCCTACAGAAACCCGCCCCTAGCAAACACAGATGCAACAAAAATAAACACAAACCGGTCCCGTCTGCTGCAGTTCTAGACGACCCAGAGGTCCCCCTACTGGGAACCCCACAACTCCTTGATATTGCCGAGCCGTTATCAGCTACAAACATTAATTATTCTTCGTCAAACACTTTCTACGAGAACAAACATGGTAATTATTATAACCTAAACTGCTATCTTAGGAACAAAAACCTTCTAGCTTATTGGTTTCTAACTGTTACCGTTAGAGTTACTACTTAGCAATATATTTATTATTATATATTACATATATAGTTAGTGTACAGGAGGTATGTTAATATGTTAGATAATTTATATATGCAGTTCATGTATCAACCCCCCTCTAAATGTTTGTATGATTGCAGGGCATCCTCAGACAGCTGTTACTAACCCACCCACACAGAGACACGGGTCCTGGCTTACCAGACCCTCCCTGACCCAGCACAGACCCCTACTACTACGTACCTACACGACAGTGCCCCGGAGATACTTCCAGTCTAGAGCGACGCCGAAGGGGGATTCACGTAGATCATCAGAGTTTACGGTATGTTTTATCTGAACCAACCACTGCATATAACTACAGTTAGTCGTTTCCAACACGATTATAAATAAAGTTTAACAACCGGAATTACGTTTGAACACCGTTGTTCATTTTTTTTATTAATATTGATAGAAATCACAATAGTTTCCTTTCATAATTAATTGCTATTCCAGTTCTCCAATTCTGCCTGACTGTCTTCTATATCTGCCTATTTGCGTTGCGGTATAGTAATTATGCCCCGTATTGCACCTTTGTAGATTTATGTTGAGATATACACTTCCAAACACAATCCATTTTTCCAAGATAACTATTTACAATGTCTATTTCACCCAAGTACTACAACACCCTCTTCTTATAGAACCATTTATTAAGTCCATTCAACTCCAACCCCCTCTCGAGAACAGTAAACACCTAACAACTTTACCCACTGTGGTTATTCGCAGTTTACAATATAATATATTTTATTATCCTCGTAGGAGTCGGAACGCGGACACAGTTCGAGCAGCGGTGAAACCGAGGGGGAGTTCTCGGCTATCCAGTTGCTGAGTCGTCGTATAGACGACCTCCGTTCCGAGGTGGACCGTCTCCGGACCGGCCGGACTCGGTACTTCTGGAACGCGTTCCGGGTCGGTCTCTACGTCCTCATTATCTACCTGCTCGTCGGCGACTCCATAATCAATCTATTCCGGTCGGACGAGCCCGGAGACGAGAAGAAGCCCGGACGCCTGTCCGGAATAAAGTTCCGGTTGTTCGACGATTCGCCCACCGATGATTTCGACTTCGTCGCCGATACCGGCGTCCGATTCGGCGATGTTAAAGGGGTTCGTGAGAATTTATTAAATGATTACTTTTTTATTTATTGAATAATTATTGTTCCAACTTCTACGGTTCATTTAGTTGGAGTGAACAGTGTATGTGGGAGGTCTACGTGTGACGTAGAACAAACGATCGTAGTGAGTTACAATAAAGCAACGAGTTCATAACATTTAAATTACTTTGCCTTGATTATATTCTTAGTTTCATTCGAAAATTGAATCGTTAACGAAACTGATAAACTGATTTTTGGGCAATTTTTTGTGGAATTTTATTGTTAGAATTTGTACAGCGTCGCAATAGGAAAGTTTCGCAGACATTTTATATCCGGAAATTAAATTAAATATTGAATAAATAGAACTCTCCTACCAATCAGCTAACCCAACGCACATACCACCACCCTCCACCAACTCCCCCACCTTGGAACAAGATTGGGAACATCGTTAACAGTCGCTCGTACTACTCGCCAGAGATCGCGCAACTTAGCCCATATTTATATCGGTGGACTGAAGGGCCCATCAGTGAGCCCTGCTGATATTAAAGCCTACCATCAAGACCAAAATCTACACTACCATGAGATCATCCGCAACTACCACCTCCAGAGATTCATGGCGACAATGAAGAGAACAATGGCGCTCCGATTTCATTTCATCTAACGTGCAATCAGGAGGACCGAGACACACTGATGGACCCGCAGGTTTGGCAAGAAGGAGTAAATATACGGAACTACAGGCCCTCGGACCAAGAACGAATAGATCTGAATCTCAGACCACGCAGACAGAACGCAAATCGCAATTCACTAAATGAGCAAACCCAATGACAACTATACCCGAGTCTACTACCGGTAACCGTAGAAAACAATATATTTTCATTTGTTTTTGCAATCCTTGGTCTGTAGTGAATAAGACTATTGAAACCAATCGCTTCATCATAGACAACGAGTTTGATATTCTAGCTCTCGCAGAAACCTGGCTTACTTCGAATGATTTCAATAATGCAGTCACCAATAAAATGACACCACCTTCGATCATGTACCTCGATTGACGGGGGGGGGGGGGGTTGGAATATTTCATCGTGACAACCTCCATGGAGAAAATCTCCCATTAGTACACTTTACCGCTTTAGAATCAATGGGGCTACAATTTAGAACACCAGCAGGACCACTGCGTTATAATTGTTGTTTATCGTCCAGACCCAACCACAAGTGGAAATTCCTACAAACAATTCTTAGACGAATTCGAAGGTTATATGACACAGACCTTCATCAGTCAACACCATTGTTCTTGGAGATTTAAACATACACTTACAAAGTCGCATCCTATAGAACGCTTTAACAATATTCTAGAAAGACTATATGCCTTACTCGATTTCTACACCAACCAACGCATCGCGCTGGTCATACAATATATGTCATTATTACACACATTGACCTAGAGGATCTAGTTGACACCAGTTCTATTTATATCGACACAAACAACACTACATATCCTGATCATTTCCCGGTATCATTTTATTTCAATATTTCCATGAAAACTCACCAAAAGGATTCTCCTACTCCCAATGAGAAACTAAGCATAATAAGGAAATGTAATTTCCTGCGATTTACAGCTGCTGGACAGCTGCTGCTCAGAAATCAAATTAAATGGGTCGACAGCTTCGGAACCTATATGATGACTACAACACATGTCTCATATATAATAATCTATAATAGACCAATAGACCCCCCCCCCCCCCCCCCCACCCCCCCCCCCCCCCCCCCCCCCCCCCCCAGTAGCAACAACCTGCGTAGCACTGCCCCAACTAACTAAAATCAACGAACTAACTCCAAAATACATCCTAGATCTCCTTACACCAAACTTCAACCCAACAAGGACGGATCTCCTTTGGTCTCTAAAAGTACCAAATTTCAAACTTAAAACATTTGGCGCCCGATCATTCACCTATGCAGCATCATCAGCATCACCTTTTCCTATCTAAACTAAAACTTTCGGTCACAATCTTTGAAATTTAACAGCGCTTTAGAAACCGATACATGGGATTAAACGCGATATAAGTGAATAATTTATTTATTTATTATTATTATTATCCTACGTCGATTGTTTTTGTTAGGCCGATGAAGTTCTCGAGGAACTGGAGATGCTCGTTGACTTCCTGAAGGAGAGGGATAAGTACACGGCACTGGGCGCCAAGATACCCAAGGGCATTCTATTGGAAGGGCGTCCGGGCACCGGTAAGACACTGGTCGCCCGGGCGATCGCAGGGGAGGCCGGGGTGCCCTTTCTCTCCGTGTCCGGGTCCGAATTCGATGAAATCTTCGTGGGAGTCGGAGCCCGAAGGGTTCGGGCCCTATTCGGTGAGTTACGTGGGAGTCGGAGCTGGAAGGGTTGGGGCCCTATTCGGTGAGTTACGTGGGAGTCAGAGCTGTTCGGTTCGGGCCCTATTCGGTGAGTTACGTGGGAGTCAGAGCCCGAACTGTTCGGGTTCGGGCCCTACTCGGTGAGTTACCTACGAGTTTGGGCCTATCATAAAGCTAAACATAAACCAACCCAATTTATTTATATATCTCCATCCGGGTTTCAGTATGTTATCCCACCAGATGTTAACTTCAAAATGGTTCGTCTGATATTAAATTGGAATCCTTTTAATTGATTTATTTTATCAAAACAATTAAATGTGTTTCAGAGAAAGCAAAGCAGAACACCCCTTGTATTGTGTTTATTGATGAATTGGATGCGATTGGTGGAAAGCGTTCAACTTCCGACGTTCACCCCCACGCCAGAGACACTATCAATCAACTGCTAAAGGAAATGGACGGGTTAGTTTTACTTATTTAATCTTATTTCTACAACCGGTGACTCAGGTAAGTTATATATATAGTAGGGTAAACTCATCCCAGAGTACATAATATTTGTTTAATGCAGGTTCACCCAGACGGAAGGGGTTATTGTTATCGGCTCCACCAATATGAAGAAGGTTTTGGATCCAGCGTTACTCCGATCTGGACGTTTCGATCTCTCTGTTTACCATGCCGATGCCGGATTTTACAGGGCGAAAGGAAATACTGCAAGTATATCTGAGCAAAGTCCAGTGCGGATAAATCGGTGGACACAGACAGATTGGCACGGTTAACTACAGGTTTAGTTGGTAAGTTAGGTTAACTACAGGTCTAGTTGGTAAGTCAGTGCGGATAAATCGGTGGACACAGACAGATTGGCACGGTTAACTACAGGTCTAGTTGGTAAGTTAGGGTTAACTACAGGTCTAGTTGGTAAGTCAGTGTGGACAAATCGGTGGACACAGACAGATTGGCACGGTTAACTGCAGGTCTAGTTGGTAAGTTAGGTTAACTACAAGTCTAGTTGGTAAGTTAGGTTAACTACAAGTCTAGTTGGTAAGTTCGGTTAACTACAGGTCTAGTTGGTAAGTTAGGTTAACTACAGGTCTAGTTGGTAAGTTAGGTTAACTACAAGTCTAGTTGGTAAGTTAGGTTAACTACAGGTCTAGTTGGTAAGTTAGGTTAACTACAAGTCTAGTTGGTAAGTTAGGTTAACTACAGGTCTAGTTGGTAAGTTAGGTTAACTACAGGTCTAGTTGGTAAGTTAGGTTAACTACAGGTCTAGTTGGTAAGTTAGGTTAACTACAGGTCTAGTTGGTAAGTCAGTGCGGATAAATCGGTGGACACAGACAGATTGGCACGGTTAACTACAGGTCTAGTTGGTAAGTTAGGTTAACTACAGGTCTAGTTGGTAAGTTAGGTTAACTACAAGTCTAGTTGGTAAGTTAGGTTAACTACAGGTCTAGTTGGTAAGTTAGGTTAACTACAAGTCTAGTTGGTAAGTTAGGTTAACTACAGGTCTAGTTGGTAAGTTAGGTTAACTACAGGTCTAGTTGGTAAGTTAGGTTAACTACAGGTCTAGTTGGTAAGTTAGGTTAACTACAGGTCTAGTTGGTAAGTTAGGTTAACTACAAGTCTAGTTGGTAAGTTAGGTTAACTACAGGTCTAGTTGGTAAGTTAGGTTAACTAAAGGTCTAGTTGGTAAGTTAGGTTAACTACAAGTCTAGTTGGTAAGTTAGGTTAACTACAGGTCTAGTTGGTAAGTTAGGTTAACTACAGGTCTAGTTGGTAAGTTAGGTTAACTACAAGTCTAGTTGGTAAGTTCGGTTAACTACAGGTCTAGTTGGTAAGTTAGGTTAACTGCAGGTCTAGTTGGTAAGTTAGGTTAACTACAGGTCTAGTTGGTAAGTTAGGTTAACTACAAGTCTAGTTGGTAAGTTCGGTTAACTACAGGTCTAGTTGGTAAGTTAGGTTAACTGCAGGTCTAGTTGGTAAGTTAGGTTAACTACAGGTCTAGTTGGTAAGTTAGGTTAACTACAAGTCTAGTTGGTAAGTTAGGTTAACTACAGGTCTAGTTGGTAAGTTCGGTTAACTACAGGTCTAGTTGGTAAGTTAGGTTAACTGCAGGTCTAGTTGGTAAGTTAGGTTAACTACAGGTCTAGTTGGTAAGTTAGGTTAACTACAAGTCTAGTTGGTAAGTTCGGTTAACTACAGGTCTAGTTGGTAAGTTAGGTTAACTGCAGGTCTAGTTGGTAAGTTAGGTTAACTACAGGTCTAGTTGGTAAGTTAGGTTAACTACAGGTCTAGTTGGTAAGTTAGGTTAACTACAAGTCTAGTTGGTAAGTTCGGTTAACTACAAGTCTAGTTGGTAAGTTAGGTTAACTACAGGTCTAGTTGGTAAGTTAGGTTAACTACAGGTCTAGTTGGTAAGTTAGGTTAACTACAAGTCTAGTTGGTAAGTTCGGTTAACTACAGGTCTAGTTGGTAAGTTAGGTTAACTGCAGGTCTAGTTGGTAAGTTAGGTTAACTACAGGTCTAGTTGGTAAGTTAGGTTAACTACAAGTCTAGTTGGTAAGTTCGGTTAACTACAGGTCTAGTTGGTAAGTTAGGTTAACTGCAGGTCTAGTTGGTAAGTTAGGTTAACTACAGGTCTAGTTGGTAAGTTAGGTTAACTACAAGTCTAGTTGGTAAGTTAGGTTAACTACAGGTCTAGTTGGTAAGTTAGGTTAACTACAGGTCTAGTTGGTAAGTTAGGTTAACTACAAGTCTAGTTGGTAAGTTCGGTTAACTACAGGTCTAGTTGGTAAGTTCGGTTAACTACAGGTCTAGTTGGTAAGTTAGGTTAACTGCAGGTCTAGTTGGTAAGTTAGGTTAACTACAGGTCTAGTTGGTAAGTTAGGTTAACTACAAGTCTAGTTGGTAAGTTCGGTTAACTACAGGTCTAGTTGGTAAGTTAGGTTAACTACAAGTCTAGTTGGTAAGTTCGGTTAACTACAGGTCTAGTTGGTAAGTTAGGTTAACTACAAGTCTAGTTGGTAAGTTCGGTTAACTACAGGTCTAGTTGGTAAGTTAGGTTAACTACAGGTCTAGTTGGTAAGTTAGGTTAACTACAAGTCTAGTTGGTAAGTTCGGTTAACTACAGGTCTAGTTGGTAAGTTAGGTTAACTGCAGGTCTAGTTGGTAAGTTAGGTTAACTACAAGTCTAGTTGGTAAGTTCGGTTAACTACAGGTCTAGTTGGTAAGTTAGGTTACCTACAGGTCTAGTTGGTAAGTTAGGTTAACTACAGGTCTAGTTGGTAAGTCAGTGCGGACAAATCGGTGGACACAGACAGATTGGCACGGTTAACTACAGGTCTATAGTTGGTAAGTTAGGTTAACTACAGGTCTAATTGGTAAGTTAGGTTAACTACAAGTCTAGTTGGTAAGTTCGGTTAACTACAGGTCTAGTTGGTAAGTTAGGTTAACTACAGGTATAGTTGGTAAGTTAGGTTAACTACAGGTCTAGTTGGTAAGTTAGGTTAACTACAGGTCTAGTTGGTAAGTTAGGTTAACTACAGGTCTAGTTGGTAAGTTAGGTTAACTACAAGTCTAGTTGGTAAGTTAGGTTAACTACAGGTCTAGTTGGTAAGTTAGGTTAACTACAGGTCTAGTTGGCAAGAGATAAAAAGAGATCAATAGATCATTGGTAAGAAATCACAAATAATGGGGTAATACAATTGAACAGTAAAACAATGGAATAATTGTAATGTACTTGTAATGTAATTGAATCTAAGAGTTAGACTAGACACTAGAAGTTTAATGCTATTATTGTACCGGTATCTATTTGTCAATATCTATGTGGCCACCTCCTATTTCCTGCACTTTTTCTAGTCTACTCATCATTTCTGCAAAGGATCTCTGAAGATGGGCTTTCGGTATTCCGTTGAAGGCTTCAGTAATAGCAGGACGAAGTTGGGCCAAGGATTCAATCGGTTGGCTATAAACTGAGTTCTTAATGTGGCCCCATAAATAGAAATCGCAAGGTGTCAGGTCCGGGGAGCGTGGTGGCCACAGCACTGGTCCATCTCTGCCAATCCAATGTCCGTTAAAATGACAGTCCAAATAATTCCTAACGATAAGCCCCCAGTGTGGCGGTGCACCATCTTGCTGGAACACATTATCGCTATGATGGATTCCTAACCGAGGAACAAAAAATGAAGATATCAAATCTAAATAACTGGCACTTGTAACAGTTGGTGTGTCAAAAAAGTATGGACAAATTAATCGTGTGTGAGACATAGCTGCCCATACAGTGACCTTTGGTGAGTCGCGAGATTTTTCAGCGATTGAGTGTGGGTTTTCCTTATCGCCAAATCCGAGAATGCCATCTATTTACTTGTCCATTGACATGAAAGGTAGACTCATCACTAAAGAACACCTTGGATAAGTCCTTAGATTCTAGAAAGTTCAATATCTGGGCCGCATTATTGACACGTCTGGTGTAGTCGTTTTGTTGAATTGCATGTAGGAGCTGAATTTTGTAAGATTTAAATTTGAGTTTCTTAATAACTCTTTGAATACTGCTACGACTGTAGCTTAATGATAGTGATGCCCGCCCGCCTCAGTGATGTCTTGGGATTCTGGATAAAATGGGCCTCAATGATTTCTCTTGAAACACGAATGCGTCTACCGGACCCCCTTTTTCTGGTGAAACCGAATTCGGATGAAAGTTTTTTCACGAATCTTAAAATTTCAGCGTTTTTAGGAAGACGCTGATTTGGAAATTTGTGTCCAAATGCAATAGCTGTCAGTTTGGGCGACTTAGTTTTAATATACGTTTTTACAATAAAAACTTTCTCTTCACCAGAGAACATGGTTCCAACTTAAAACACAAGAGTGAACCAAAATGGTAGCTAGTCTTTTATTTCCATAGCAACACTAACTTTCTCATAAAATAAATACCCGCAAAAGCCTAGAACATGCACCTACGAATGTATAAAATATGGCTTTTGATTTCAATTGGCTGTATTTTGTTTCCATGACAACGTTGTGATTCCAAAGACAGACCAAAATCTAAGTTAGAATATTGGCTTTAAATTGATATAAAAAACGTATATTTTATCCAACATACGTGGGAGTCATATAAATTCAAAGTAGTAACAAATTTTATGGGACACCCTGTACGTACATTTCATTCCAGTCAAATAGTGAGTCCTGAAAACGCGATTTATTGTGAGAGAAATATTGGCCTTCCTTTCTTTAGCGAACAACTAAATTATTGTCATAGGATCGATTTTACATTACTAGAATGCTAATAGTTTATTAAAGGTAATAAATTTGAGGTCCCGAATACAAAAATAATTTTCATCGTCATAATAATATTTAGGTGCTGATCTGGAGAATATAGTGAACCAAGCTACGATAAAGGCTGGGTCTGAATGTCGGCCTGTCATTAACAACGGCGATATATTGTTTGCTTATGATAAAGTTACAATGGGTGAGTTTTATTACGCCGCAGTTCGGTACCTTCACTCCATTTGGCACATTTTATTTCGTGTCCCTGAGCAACGAACGTCATGGTTCGAGCGTTAATTAGAGCAAATTATGTTGTAGGTCCGGAACGTAAATCGTTACGACTGACGGAGATCGAGAAGAAGGCGATAGCTTGGCACGAGGCGGGTCACGCTCTAGTCGCGTACTACACGCCGAACGGGCCCGCGTTGAACAAAGTAACAATCCTACCCCGGGGTCACTCATTGGGGCACGCACAGTACCTCCAGGATGTTAACGAACACAGAATAACCAAGGCGCAGATCTTGGCGGCAATGGACACTGCGATGGGAGGCTTGGTCGCAGAGGAGATTAAATACGGAAAGGATAATGTATCGTCAGGTGGGTTCGATGCTACATGATACTGTAACCTTATGTCTCGTCGTTTGTTTGTTTGTCTGTCTGTCTATCTGTTTGTTTATTGTTTATCTGTTTGTTTATCTGTATAGGACTAGTTATATTTACATCGTCCTTTTTTAGGTGCATCGTCGGATCTTCAGACTGCAACTCATAGCGCTGAGGAGTTGGTTCGCCATTTCGGGATGACTGATAAAATCGGACCAATAAGTCTGGCCCTCCCAAACCAGTTCGTCAAAACTTCCCCAGAAACAGAGAATTTAATCTACAACGAAATGCGACGAATTCTCAAGGTAGTTTTCTTAAGTCACATTGCTACATTGGTTCATCTTTATTCAGATAATCCTGCACTTTGATTAGATAAGGGGGGCTTTCAACCCTATCAAATTCATCCCTCTACATCTCCAACTAACTCTAGGGGAAACTCAATTAAATTGGGTTTTCTACAATATTCGTAACTTTCGTTTATTGTTTTGGTACCTTCAACCCGCCTCTGTAACCTTCTTCTTTACTGGTTGTAGGTGTTGTAGGTTGCCGTTTATCCCCCATATGATATATTAATTCGCCGAGATGATTTTGTGTTGCCCCCCCCCCCCCCCCCCCCCCGTCTCACTTTGGTATAACATATTTTTCAGTCGAATTCCTGTTATCGAATTAAAAGATTTAAACAACAAAACATAATACGTTTGTGATGATAATATCTCAGGTGTTACTTATTTTACTGTGGAAGACATAAAAAGTAAATAATCTTTATTTTATTTTATATTTTCAGGATTCGTACGACAGAGCAAAGAAACTACTGCAAGATAAGAGTTACCAACACGGTCTGCTAGCCGACGCCTTACTGGAGCGGGAGACCCTGGATAGGGACGACGTGGACCTTCTGTTCACAAAGGGTAAACTTCCACCACCTCGACCTCGCCCTCCACCCCCGGTGCGACCCAGACGGCGCGCCCAATCGCAACCCGGGAAGTCAATGGGACGAATAATAATCATCGGACCTCCCGCCGAACCCCACAACTCCGATAACAAAAAGAGATAGTCGGTCCCATCGGTTATACAACAGCTTCTTACCGAAGTTTTATTTCTTAAACAACGTGTGCTACCCATCCACTATCTCTATTAAACGGTCTTCAGTTTCTTTTCATTAAGTTTTAACTGTAAACCCAGATATTAAAGTCGGTTCCTACCCACTTCTGTTGCTCGTAGGGATTACATATTCATTATTTATCCAAATAATTCCATGTTATTCCCATTGTGACACACAGCTATACGGCTTGCAGTCTTGTGTAAATGTTAACAATTTGTACGAACATATTTTAGCATGATATTGAACCAATCGCCTTGCAGTGAATCTATACTCACCGCACATACGGCGTTTATTTAACCCTATTAGCACTTCACTGTGGATGAAACCATTGGGTCAGTGGAATTACATAATATGGGAAGCAAAATGTAAAGTGTTGTCTCACAGACTCACACACAATGTAGGGAGGAAGAGCCACCAGCAGTTCGAGAAAATCGATTTTTGTAATAAAGAGATTTACGTTTGATATTTAAAATGATTAACGGCGTATCCAGGGATGTTTTTTTCAAACATGAAAATGAAGTGTCAAAATTGGTGCGTAGCACCTTTGGTGCTATAAGCTTAATTTTTTGCTAATAGAGCTTCAAGGATATACTTACCGGTATTTATTTTCACTTGAGTGGTGCTGTTTCCTTGGCTACGGCGGGCTATGCAGTCCTCATTAGCTGTTTGTTATATCGTGACCAAAGAGCCAGAACAACACTCACCAAAAAATGTGGTTTCGAGAAAAATGCAAAAAACCTTCTCATTTCCCTCAATATGGATCCCGTCTCCTAATTTTTTCGACAGAGGTCTGGGAAGATACAATGACACATTTTATAATAGTGGCTAGCATTCAGAATAAATTTTGTTAATGAAAAAAACTGTTTTTTTCGTTATTTTCCAAAGAGGCAAAACAACACATACTGAAATTTAACATTAACTCTAGTCTATGTGTGTTGTTTTACCTCTAGGATTTTATCACAGAAACATAAGAACTCACGTCATTCCTCGACTATTGAATGGTGTTTTTCCTGGCAAAGTATGATAGGGAAAGTGTGGTATGTGTTGTTTTACCTCTAACAGTTTTCAACTTCTATGTTGTATGGGTTGTTCTGGTTTTCCATATCTCCTAAACGAACTGACATACAAGTCTAGGATTTTAACATAAGATGTAGAACGCCATCTTGAGTAATTTTGGTGAAAAAATTTTTTTTTGAAAAATTGTGGTATGTGTTGTTCTGGCTCTATGGTCACGATATAACGGATACCCGCATTTTATTTTCTAAGAAACACTTTGTAAGAACCTGAGCCATCCAATTAGCCAACATTTAAGAACAGATTCAGAAAAACATGGGCCCGGTTCTAGAACGGCTTGGTTCGTACGTATGAAATTACCAAAGTTTAGAAGACAATTCCATATACTGCGGATCCTATATGAATTATAAATTCTAAACCGCGGAAATTACAAATAATATATTACCATTATTAATATTAGATTATTACAAGTATTACTTTAGTGTCCTGTCTGTCCGCCTTGTAACACTCTACTCCTTAATAGACCCATAAAAAATATTATTTAAATAAAATTGTTAATCCAAAATACAATTATGAATCGACAATGCTCGGGTATATCAAATGTTTCTTATAAAATGAAACGCGTGTTCATCAATCGAATTGTGTGCACTTTCTGTAGGTATTGGGTCTTAATAATTATAATCCGTTTATTTAAATGGAACATGGAAACAACCAATATTTTTGTGTATCGCATATTTCGTATTATTAATATCCATTGTATAGGAGGGGTCGTACAACAAACTGTCGTCTGGTCAGTTGGTTAGATACAACTGAGCCCTACAACAACATTAACACAAGGCATATAGAGTGAGAAGACCGCATTCGAAAAAGCATTATTAGCCAAACAGGGTCTTTGCCGTTTGGGTCAAAATCAGTAAAAGTGGCCAAACTTAAGAAGGGATTTTCGTCAAAAAATTTTCTTTCAAAACCTTTAAACACATATATCATTCATATATCATTTATCCCTATTACC